>JACEEZ010014817.1:170000-175000 GCA_016584305.1 Chionoecetes opilio
TTATACGTGGTAAGCACGTGTATATATAACGATTGATTGATTGATTCTTGATTCTATTGCTTTACTGCGTTTTGAAATCCTGTGACGGGAGGGGGAAAATATAATTATTGTTATTATTATTATTATTACTATTATTATTGTTATTTTAGTGGTGTAATGGATGCAGCCAGGCGACGAGTGTGTGTCTATTCATCTAGTTGTATTCATCTAGTTGTATTTTACGGGGCCAGAGCAATGCTCGTGTGGCCCCGTCTCCATATCAAATTTTTTTTATCATTCATCCTTAGTGCTTTGTGTTGGCCGAAGCCAGCATCCCGGAGAGCAGGTCACAAACCCCGGCTAACACCCGGTACCCATTCACTGCTGGGTGGACAGGGGCTCGGGTTTTAAGGAAATAACCCATCTGCTTCCGCTCCGCCCGGGGATCGAACCCGGGACTTCTCGGTTGTGAACCGAGCGTGCTTCCTCTACACCACGGAGTACCCGTGTGTGTGTGTGTGTGTGTGTGTGTGTGTGTGTGTGTGTGAGGCAAGTGGCGATGTAGGAACAAATGACGTGATCTGATTCTTGACCCGAGCCTAAGTAACAAGTGTCTTGGGGGTCAAGTCAAGGTCAAGGGGGGGGTAGGAGGGGGGTCACCTTATACGAGGGGAGGGGAGCGTGGCTTTCCCCCCCCCCCCCCCCCCCCCCCTCCGGATGTTGACACTTGCACACCACGCCAAACACGACACCCCTTGGGACCTTTGAGAGAGAGAGAGAGAGAGAGAGAGAGAGAAGAGCTCGTGAATTACTAAGGAAAATGACAGCGAGGGGAAGGAGGTTGAACGCGTGTGAGGGGACAGAGGGGAAGAAAGCAGTCAATCCCTTACACTCTTAACCCAGTAAGGCGAGATGAACAAACTACCGAACTATAGATTTAAGTTAGCGTGGTGAGAGAGAGAGAGAGAGAGAGAGAGAGAGAGAGAGAGAGAGAGAGAGAGAGAGAGAGAGAGAGAGAGAGAGAGAGAGAGAGAGAGAGAGAGAGAGAGAGAGATACACACCTGGACGGACGGGGTAAGGGAGTGAGGGAATAATGGAAGAGGTATTCGGGAGCCCTGTGGTATGCTTGCAATGCCACACAACTTGGCACTGTTTTGTCTACGTGGCACTGTGGTAGCTGAGGAGGAGGAGGAGGGGGGAGAGTGAAGTAAGTGAGGGAGGGAGGGCCGTGGAGGAGGAGGAAGGGAGAAGGGGAAGAGGGAGGAGGAGGAGGAGGAGGCATGTTATGATCGGTGGTGTGGTGTAGTTCAGGTCGTTGAGTGTGTGTGTGTGTGTGTGTGATGGTAAACTGCTCTTGGTCATGCACTGGTCTTGCTTATGACACATCACCACTTCTTCCTCCTCCTCCTCCTCCTCCTCCTCCTCCTCCTCCTCCTCCTCCTCCTCCTCCTCTTCCTCTTCCTCTTCCTCCTTCTCCACCACCACCACTACCACCACCACCACCACTACCTACACCACTACTACTACTTCTACTACTTCTAATACTTCTAATACTACTACTACTACTACTACTACTACTACTACTACTACTACTACTACTACTACTACTACTACTACCACTCCTACTACCGCTACTCCTACTACTACTACTACTACTATTACTACTACTACTACTACTACTACTACCACTCCTACTACCGCTACTCCTACTCCTACTCCTACTACCACTACCACTACTACTACTACTACTACTACTACTACTACTACTACTACTACTACTACTACTACTACTACTACTACTACTACTACCTACACACTAAGCTCCTTCTTCCCCCAAACTGTTCTCATTCTTTCATCATCACTGTCGTGCCTGGCCTTACATTGAGAGAGAGAGAGAGAGAGAGAGAGAGAGAGAGAGAGAGAGAGAGAGAGAGAGAGAGAGAGAGAGAGAGAGAGAGAGAGAGAGAGAGAGATGTGGTGAGTTCGCTGACTAGATGATGTTTTGAGTAGATGTTTAGGAAGGAGGAAGAATTAGAAGAAAACAGTCAATAATATAATGAGAGAGAGAGAGAGAGAGAGAGAGAGAGAGAGAGAGAGAGAGAGAGAGAGAGACTAGAAGAGGGTGTTTAGGAAGGAGGAGGAGAAGAATGATAGGGAATAGTAGAGGAAGAACTAAAATAAAACAGTAGGGAATGCAAGAGAATGAGGGCGAACAAAGGAATGAGGAAAGGAAATATAAAGAAGTAAAAGAAATCAGGCAATAAGAAGTTAACCACTACCGTAGATAACAGTATAGTCGCCAGCTGCAATAATGTCGCCAGCCGCCAAATATTACGAATTATAGCATCACTACTGATTTGTATGTGCCACTGAAGATGATACACAGTAGTTTATATCATGACTGTATAATCTACTCTGTTTCAGCGTTGTTTTATGCTTTGTAGCTGCAAGTATAGACGGTTTCAAATTTCACTACTCGTTTTTTTTCGGGCGACGACGACGGCGGGAGGACACTCTTAACATAAACACTAGATGGCGACCTTATTGTTGGTCGCTACTCTGGTGATATTTTTGTAATTTGTTCATTAATAGCCATAATATGACACAGATGAAAACACAAAATGACACAGACTCTCCAGATAGACCCTTCTAACTTTCCTGAAATCATGGATGTAGAAATGTAAATATTAACGCCACCACACGTCTGTAAATAGAAAAAAACTTTGTCTTGGCGACTTTAGTGGTATCTACGGTAGAGACCCATAACGTAATTTCCATTGTAATTTGGCCACCATTAGACGATGTTTAGTGACTATAAGCAATATTTGATACATATGACCTGTTTAGTATCCTTTTCGACTAACTAATTTGCTATATTCAGTTAATTTTTCGTAGTTTTATGGCTAACAACAGAAGATTTGTTTTATACAGCAAAGGAAAGATCTGGGCGTGAAGGGGTTAAGGACGAGCAAAGTACCTACATAACATACATTATACATACATACATACATACATAACACACATACGTTATAACTCGTGACACAAAGATTACGTTATGGCGTCACGGCTCAGCGGGGTTCGAGTAGGACTTAAGTGGGTCGGGTCACGGTCTGGAATTCCTAAAACTTGCATTCCTGTCCAAACAACACCATTTTTTTTTTTTTTCGTTAAACAACACTATTCTTTTTTCGTTTAACAACTCCATTTTTTTTTCTTGTTTAACAACACCATTCTTTTTTTTTCGTTTATCAACACCATTCTTTTTTTTCTTCGTTTATCAACACCATTTTTTTTCGTTTATCAACACCATTTTTTTTTCGTTTATCAACACCATTCTTTTTTTTCTCGTTTATCAACACCATTTTTTTTTCGTTTAACCATTTTTTTTTCCGTTTAACAACACCATTCTTTTTTCTTCGTTTATCAACACCATTCTTTTTTCTCGTTTATCAACACCAATTTTTTTCTTCGTTTATCAACACCATTATTTTTTTTTTCGCTAAACAACACCAATTTTTTTTTTTCGTTTAACACCACCATTTTTTTTTTGTCGTTTAACAACACCATTTTTTTTTTCGTTTAACACCACCATTTTTTTTTCGTTTATCAACACCATTCTTTTTTTTTCGTTTAACACCATTTTTTTTTTTCGTTTATCAACCATTCTTTTTTTTCGTTTATCAACAATTCTTTTTTCTTCGTTTATCAACACCATTCTTTTTTCTCGTTTATCAACACCATTTTTTTTTTTCGTTTATCAACACCATTCTTTTTTTTCGTTTAACAACACTATTCTTTTTTTTCGTTTATCAACACCATTTTTTTTCCTTTAACACCATTCTTTTTTTTCTCGTTTATCAACACCGTTCTTTTTCTTTCGTTTAACAACACCATTTTTTTTTTTTTCGTTTAACATTTTTTTTTCGTTTTGTCAACACCATTATTTTGTTTTTCGTTTTACAACACCATTCTTTGTTTTTCGTTTCACAACACCATTCTTTGTTTTTTTTTCGTTTAACAACACCATTATTTGTTTTTCGTTTAACTACACCATTCTTTGTTTTTCGTTTAACACCATTATTTTTTTTTTCGTTTAACAACACAATTTTTTTTCCCCAACCATTCTTTTCTTTTTCGTTTATGTAAGCTTTTGAAAAATTACCCGCACGCTATCTTTTTTTTTATTTTCTTATCTCTATTTTGTATCATAATTAGTCCTAACACTATCATTCATTTTTATTCGTTTTATCAGTAAGCTTTTGAAAATTACCCGCACGCCATTTTTTTTCCTATATATATCTTATCATCACCTCTCGACTTAATAACAAAACTAGGCTGGAAAATATGCCTACTCAAGAAAAAAACTCGACTTATAACAAAACTAGGCTGAAAAATATGCCTACTCAAGAAAAAAACCTCGACTTATTACAAAACTAGGCTGAAAAATATGCCTACTCAAGAAAAAAACTCGACTTATAACAAAACTAGGCTGAAAAATATGCCTACTCAAGAAAAAAAACTCGACTTATTACAAAACTAGGCTGAAAAATATGCCTACTCAAGAAAAAAACTCGACTTATAACAAAACTAGGCTGGAAAATATGCCTACTCAAGAAAAAAACCTCGACTTATTACAAAACTAGGCTGAAAAATATGCCTACTCAAGAAAAAAACTCGACTTATAACAAAACTAGGCTGAAAAATATGCCTACTCAAGAAAAAAAACGACTTATTACAAAACTAGGCTGAAAAATATGCCTACTCAAGAAAAAAACTCGACTTATAACAAAACTAGGCTGGAAAATATGCCTACTCAAGAAAAAAACCTCGACTTATTACAAAACTAGGCTGAAAAATATGCCTACTCAAGAAAAAAACTCGACTTATTACAAAACTTGGCTGAAAAATATGCCTACCCAAGAAAAAAACTCGACTTATTTATTACAAAACTAGGCTGAAAAATATGCCTACTCAAGAAAAAAAACTCGACTTATTACAAAACTAGGCTGAAAAATATGCCT
>JACEEZ010014817.1:180000-192500 GCA_016584305.1 Chionoecetes opilio
CGTATCATTTATGCATGGGTGGCCTTGGACAGGACGCGGGGTTGCCAGTTGCTCCCCTGATGGCGGGGCTGACGGACGCCCCCCCTCCCCCTGCTGCTCCCCCTATGCAGGCACACACACACACATACACACACACACGCTGCCTGGAAGTGTTGTTGGCCTTTGTTTATTACAGGGAAGAGATTTGAGAGAGAGAGAGAGAGGTTCATGTGTGTAGTACATTTATATTGGTTAGTGTTTTCGCATATGATTTTTATCCTCGCTTATGGAAAAGACATAAAGAGGCTGGCTTTTTACCTCCTCCACCCCTCCTCCTCTTCCTGCTCCTCCTCCTCTTCCTCCTCCTCCACCCCTCCTCCTCGTCCTCTTCCTCCACCTCCTCCATCACAACCACACCTCCTCCTCCTCCTCCTCCTCCACCACAACCACACCGTCAAACCCGAGGCTAATCACCTTTCCCACCAAACCTCCACTTTCCTCCACCACCACTGTTACTCCACCGTCACCACACACACACACACACCACACACACACACACACTCCGCCCACGCCCCTCCACCAAGGCCCCGCCACGCCCACACACAGCGGGCGGTGATGGGTCGTCCAGATGGGGTGACACTGATGCCGCGGGGGGAAGGGGAGGAGGGGGGTGACGCCTGCAACTCCCCCTCTCCCGCCCTTTCCCCTCCCCCCACCCATGACCTCGGGCAGCGGGCATGGGAGGGGCGGTCTGGGTATATTGCCTTCGTGTAAATCCATTTTTTCAAGATTTACACCTTGAGACCCAGAACGTAATTTGCATTGTAATTTGGGTATCCTGTTAGACGCTTTTTAGTGAATATAAGCAATATTTAATAGATATGACCTGTTTAGTATCCTTGTCCACGAACTAATTTGGTATATTTAGTTACTTTTTTTTATTTTATGGCTCGACAACATACAATTTTTTATAGCAAAGGAAAGATCTGGGCGTGAAGGGGTTAATAGACGTACTATGAAATACATACTATTACTATACTATTAGAAAGAAGACATACTATTAAAAGGCTATTAATCTTGCCTATCTATTGAAGTCTATCTAAAAAGTCTATCTAAAAAGTCTATCTATTGATCTTGCCTTTTTTAATACCGATTCTTTTGGTGTTCCTATAAAGAGTATCCTCCTCTATTTTTTTTCCCGCGCTCGAGTGTGCAAGATATCATATTACATTCTACACGTTTTGTTTTTCTTCCTGTGCGTTCAGACTTTATATTATACGAGGTTATCCCTGCTCAGATGTGTGTGTGTGTGTGTGTGTGTGTGTGTGTGTGTGTGTGTGTGTGTGTGTATATTTATTTATTCATTGTCTTTTTTTTCTTACCATGTTGTCTTTGTTGAGCGTCTTGTGAGGACCAGTTTTTTATAGATTTGCTTTGCTTTTTGCTGCAGACATTATAACCGTAAGTGTCGTTGGGGCTGTGCAGGGGACTCGACAACAACAACACACACACACACACACACACACACACACACACACACACACACACACACACACACACACACACACACACACACACAGACACACACACAGACACACACACAGACACACACACAGACACACACACACACACACACACACACACACACACCACACACACACACACACGTGGAAGAACCCGCTAGAGTGATGTGGTGTTTAAGGGTTGGTGTTGTTGTTTTTGTTTTTATTCTCTTTATCACTAGCTTGCCTCTGTTCTGTCGGCTGAATCCCTAGTGCTGTGCTGTCTTAGGAGGGGCTCTGTTCTGTCCCCTGAGTCCCTATATAGTGCTGTGATGCTGTGCTGGCTTAAGAGGGCCTCTGTTCTGTCTGTTTTGTCGCTTGGGTCCCCGGTGATGCTGTGCTGCTGTGTGGATTGCCTCTGTTCTGTCGGCTGAGTCCCTAGTGCTGTGCTGGCTTAGGAGGGCCTCTGTTCTGTCGGCTGAGTCCCTAGAGCTGTTGTGATGCTGTGCTGGTCTAGAAGGACAGGTTTGCAGCTGACACCTCGCACCTACCAGCACCTACAAGGCCCGCCGATATGAATTCTTTGTCTGGCGAAGCGTCGGGTCTTCCCCCAAAGTTATTGCATACGGCCACTGCATCCCTGCGTGGGGCGGAGGAAGGGCGGGCCGCGGGGTGTGAAGTGAGGCCGCGGGGAGAGGGGGGAGTGTATGGGGTGAAGAAGCACTTGGCGGGGTGAAGAACTAGGTGTTGGAGGGAGGGTGTGGGGAGAGGGAAGAGTGTATGGGGTGAAGAAGCACTTGGTGAGGTGAAGAACTAGGTGTCAAGGGAGGGTGTGGGGAGAGGGAAGAGTGTATGGGGTGAAGAAGCACTTGGCGGGGTGAGGAACTGGGTGTGAGGGGAGGGAAGAGGGGAGACGAAGAGTGTATGGGGTGAGGAAGCACTTGGCGGGGTGAAGAACTAGGTGGGAAGGGAATGGGGAGAGGGAAGAGTGTATGGGGTGAGGAAGCACTTGGCGGGGTGAAGAACTAGGTGTTGAAGGGAGGAGGAGACAAGGCAACAAGACAAAGGTTTACGGTGCCGCCAGATCCCTATAGGTGTAATAAAACATGAAAAAGTACGGGAAAAAACACAATCTTTAATATCCAGTTGACGTGAGGGCGTGGGAGGGCGCAATACACGTGAGGGGAGCGTCGAGGGAGCCTGGAGGATGCACAGGGAAGGAAAAAAGATAGAGAACCGCGCGAGGGGATCAGAAAATGTGAAGTGCCGGGCGAGTCCTGACGGGGCGGAGGCGAGGCGGGCGGCGCGTGTAAACAAGAACAGGTCCTGGCGTCACTTGGTTTCAGGGGCACTGCAGAGTAATGGCATGAACAGATCTAACCCCTTGAGCCTGCCGCCCTGCCTCCCTGCTTCCCTCCCTCCCTGCCCCTCACTGTGTCTCCCTGCCCTCCCTGTTTCCGTGCTTCCCTCCCTTCATGTCTCTGCCTCTCCCTGCCTCCTTGCCTCTCTGCCTCCCTGTTTGCTTCCCTCCCTGCCTCTGCCTATCCCTCCCTCCCCTGCCTGCCCATGCCTGTCTCCCTGTCCCTCCATGCCTCTCCCTGCCTCCCTGCCCCTCCCTGCATCTCCCCGCCCCTGCTTCCCTCCCTGCCTCTCCCTCACCCTGCCTCCCTCCCATGGATCTCCCTCTCTTATTGTTCTTTCCTTGATAAGAATTGTGGGAAAGTCTTGTATGTTGCAAGCGACGCGTGTTAGCGAGGGTGTGAGATGTTGTGTCTTTGGCAACGTCGATAAGCGCTGCCGAGACCATGGGTTACTTGGGGTGTTATCAGGCAGGTAGGCATTGGGCATTGAAGAAGTAGAGACAACGGATAGAGATAGTTGGAAGCGTATCATCGGCCTAACCTAATCATATATTATGGGAAAATCTGACGTTAAATAGAAAAAAGGAGTGTGTAGATATGTAGTACATGTGTATAATGATGTATAGTGTGTAGGTAACCCTTATAGTGGCTTGGGACTTAATGTTACCCTGTATAAGGCAAGTTAGGCAACAGACTACATCTTGTTGTCATTGTCATTAGTAGCGCGCCTCAGGTCAACTCTCCTTACCTAACACAACCCTCATCACTCGCCTTGCCTCATAACGGTGTGCAAATCCGTTTTCTGTGACGATGGCGGGAAGAATGGGGGACTGAGGTGAAATAACCACCATATGTGTGTGTGTGGAGGGGACCTAAGTACCAGTTATCCCCGTCCCACCCTTGCTACCCGGGGTTGGGTTACACGGGTCAGATGATGTCAGCAGTCCGGGTCTCATTTGCATAGGGTGGTGCTGGATACTGTCGCGGAGGCTCAAGTTATCGCTGGAAATTGTTCAAAAGTTTATCCTGGGCTAGGCTCTTCCCTTAGGCTCGGGTAGGCTTAGCGGCGGTCACAGGGAGGAAGTCGGGATGATAAGGGATTAGGAAAAAAATACCCTGCACATCCTGGTTTATTATGCTGTTTTTTTGTTATGATCGTGGAGAAAGGAGGAGGAGGAGGAGAAGAAGAGGAAGAAGAGGAGGAGGAGGAGGAGGAGGAGGAGGAGGAGAAGAAGAAGAAGAAGAAGAAGAAGAAGAAGAAGAAGAAGAAGAAGAAGAAGAAGAAGAAGAAGAAGAAGAAGAGGAAGAGAGGAGGAGGAGGAGGAGGAGGAGGAGGAGGAGGAGGAGGAGGAGGAGGAGGAGGAGGA
This sequence comes from Chionoecetes opilio, assembly GCA_016584305.1. NCBI lineage: Eukaryota > Metazoa > Arthropoda > Malacostraca > Decapoda > Majidae > Chionoecetes > Chionoecetes opilio. The sequence continues at coordinate 184,210 of JACEEZ010014817.1, forward strand.
GGAGGAAGAAGTAGCAGAAAAAGGGCTACTCGGAAGACCTCTACAGCAGGTGAAATAGCCTAGAGGCCTTGAGAAGAGGAGACTATTTAGTAAGCGTTAGTAGGTGTGGAGTCTGAAGAAGGGAGAAGAAAGTACTGTAGATGGAAAAGAAATAGAGGAAGGGCATAGGTATAGGGAGGAGGGTATAGCCAAGGGAAGAGTTGACAAGATTGTTAATTAAGGAGACGAAGTTGAAGAGGACCTATGAAGCGATACTAAGCGTCGAAGGTCACAAGAAAAAGAAGAATGACAAACCCAGTGCGATGTAAATTAACGAACTCACCAAGAGAAAGGAGAGATGTTAGAGTATTGTGGAGTAAAGAGGAATGACAGGGGAGGGAGAGAGATGATTTAGTGATAGAACAGAACTAAATATACATAAGAAGAGGAGGAGGAAGAGTAAAAGAATAGAAGGATAACAGGGTAGGGAAAAGAGATGATTTAGTGATAGAACAGAACTAAATATACATAAGAAGAGGAGGAGGAAGAGTAGATGAATAGAAGGATAACAGGGGAGGGAAACTAAGATGATATAGAGATAGACCAGAACGAAATAGACATAGGAGGAGGAGGGGCGCGGGAGGAACCATGCGGGGTGCTCTGAAGAGGCCAGATGCACCATTACCACCGATTGTTGAGTCGTTAGTACCAACCAGTGCCGCCTTGGCCCTCCTTGGCACCCAGCCAGTCAAACATAAGTAGTGCCGCGGACAGGGCCTCTCCCGCGACCCTCACAGCTCAGAAAGGACCATGACGAGGAAGAGGAAAAGGAAGAGAGAGTAGATAGCGGAGGATGCGGAGGAAAAGGGTAAAGAGAAGAAAAGGATGAAATTTTTTAGATGAATCTGTGACACCTTCCTTCTCATCAGTGCCCTTCCTATCCTACTCTCCTAACCCTTCCTAACCCGTACCCTACCCTTAAAAATCACATAATCTAGGCCTAAATCCATAAAAAAAATCAGTTTTCATGCCTAAATCCTTAAAAAAAATCGGTTTCTATGCCTAAATCCATCAAAAATCACAGTTTATATGCCTAAATCCATCAAAAATCACAGTTTATATGCCTAAATCCATCAAAATCACAGTTTATAGGCCTAAATCCATCATAAATCACAGTTTATAGGCCTAAATCCATCATAAATCACAGTGTATAGGCCTAAATCCATAAAAAAAATCACAGTTTATAGGCCTAAAACCATCAAAAATCTCAGTTTATAGGCCTAAAACCATAAAAAATCAGTTTATATGCCTAAAACCATCAAAAATCACAGTTTATAGGCCTAAAACCATCAAAAATCACAGTTTATAGGCCTAAATCCATCATAAATCACAGTTTCTAGGTCCGCCCATCACCCGAACCTGTGTTGCGTCAGATAGTTGCAAGAGACAGGACGTTATTCTCCTATCATTGGGTTATGTCTTAGGAGAGGTGCCGGTCCGCTATCTCTGTTATCTCACTCCGCCCCTTGAAAACACCGCGTGACGCATACTCCACGCATAATCCCGCGGCTGATTAGACGTGCAAGTATGTCGCTTATTTCCGGGCGTTGATTGTGGATTTTTTTTATGTCATTCGTGAGGACAATAACTTGGATATAGATGGGAATAAATATATACGTGATGATTAAATTGTAGAAAAGGGTAATTTGAAATTGTTGAAGAGAGATAGACAAGAATGAAGGGGATACAAAAACTAGAAAGAGTAGTTTGAGGATTGTTGAAGAGAGATAGAATAAAATGATACAAAAATAGAAAGAAATTATTTGAGGATTGTTTAGAAAATATATAGAGAGGAGAGAAGATAAAACAATATGTAGTGAGTGTTTGGAGGTGCAGAAACTAGTGTGGATATGCAAGAATAGTTAGATATTTAGGAAAGGTTGTTATATAGTGAAAGGAAGTTGTTGTTGAAGGGAAGGAAGGAAGAGTCCAAGTAATGATTATGATAGACCAAATAAAGGTGTAAGAAAATCATACAATTCTTAGTATATATTTTATCACGTAAGATTTTTCTCTTTTTAATGTTTTCTATAAGTACTTAATTTAACTATTCCTATTATTACACTAACTTAATAAATCACAGTTTATAGGCCTAAATCCATCAAAAATCACAGTTTCTAGACCTAAACTCATAAAAAAAATCACAGTTTACAGGCCTAAATCCATAAAAAATCACAGTTTATAGGCCTAAGTCCATCAAAAATCTCAGTTTATAGGCCTAAATCCATCAAAAATCACAGTTTATAGGCCTAAATCCATCAAAAATCAGTTTATATGCCTAAAACCATCAAAAATCACAGTTTATAGGCCTAAATCCATAAAAAATCACAGTTTATAGGCCTTAAACCATCAAAAATCACAGTTTATAGGCCTAAATCCATCAATAGAGGAGACCTTTCCTCTTAGCAGCCTCATCACACCTTCCCACCCAAAGCCACTGTGTAGGCAAATGCTAGATCAATAGACTTTTAATAGTTTGATAGTTTGATAGTTTAATTAATTGATAGATGGACAGTTAGAGTTAATCTTGGGCAAATGTATGAGCAAAAGAGGTGAAACTATAAATCCGAATAATTGTCACTGATCGCGCATAAATATTCAAAGTTCATATGCTAACAAGGTCAATGTTATTCCCGCCAGTACCTACCTGAGGAAGGCTAGGGGGCCGAGGTGTGCGTGTGCGTCACGGTGGCTGATAGCGTCACCAGATGGCCTGATAAGATAGCCGGGACGAGATTTCCCGAATGTTTTATCTTTTTTAATTTTCTCTAGGTGCTCTTAAGGTTACATAAGGAAGGATGGAGACTTTTATTACTTCTTTTATTACTTAATTCATGGACTCACCTTCTGTTTATATAGTTTAATCTATAGCCGAGACGCGATTTCCTGATTGTTTTTTTATTTTATATTTTCTCGAGGTGTTCTTAAGGTTACATAAGGAAGGATGAGGATGTTTATTCACTCCATTGAAAGGGTCATCCATTTACTCACATATATGTTTATATATTTTAATCAATAGCCGAGACGAGATTTCCCGAGTTTTTGGTGACATGACGAAAAAAACACCAGAGGAACAAAATCTAGGTAGTAGTATAAAGTCACGGACGATCTTGATTTCATTTTTTACCTCTACCCTTTTCCGCGCGGCCCATGCATCAGCCCCCTCTCCCCCTCCCTCGCCCCCCTTCACCCCCTCCCCCGCCCCCCTTTACCCTCGCCCCCGGCCATATATCGTGTGCGTGGCGCCATCTATAAGGACTCAGTGATGTACGGGGTATGCACGTGGGGGGGGGGGATACAAAGCTAAAATGAATTATGTGTTGTAACGTGTTGTCGACGCCTCGTATGTATCATTTATAACTGGACACCATCACATCGACGGCTTTGTATGTGTGTGTGTGTGTGTGTGTGTGTGTGTGTGTGTGTGTGTGTGTGTGTGTGTGTCAAAGGTCTGGCGTCTATAGTACCCGTGTTTGGCGTTTATTGTCCGCTATTCACCTCAATTAACAGTGACGCGGGGCTTGCTATTGATAAATCCGTGTTTTAACCCAACTATTCCAAAACATTTTTTACTCCACAGATTTTTTTTTTTATTCATTTATATTAGAGGCAGGAACGCTGGGGGCCTAACAACACACACACACACACACACACACACACACACACACACACACACACACACACACACACACACATCACACACACACACACACACACACACGTCACACGCACACACATAACAAAGAGAGTGTGCGTGCGTGTGTATACTAGACATACCAAGGGTGCGTGCGGTATGTAGTATAGATGTATTCCTTATAGCGAAAAGAGCATACGTAATGATGTGCACCGTCGTAATACAGGGAACATGCGGGGGGGGGGGGCAAGGCAGTGGTGGTGTTGGGGGAGGGGCTGTGGTGGTGGTGTTGGGGGAGGGGGGGGCAAGGCTGTGGTGTTGGGGGAGGGTGGGGGGGCAAGGCTGTGGTGGTGGTGAGAGGGGAGGCAGTGGTGGTGGGGGGCGGTGGTGAGGGGAGAGGGGGGGCAAAGCAGTGGTGGTGGTGGTGCTAGGAACAGTTTGAATCACCACTCTGACCGAAAAACCTCAATAGCATTACGGTGAGGCCAATATTGTGTGTGGTACTAGAGGACAGGTTGAGGTGATGTGATGGCCCTGATAGCACACTGCTTTGTTGCTCAATAATGTGTGTTTTTAAAGAGACATTTCGGGTAAAACATTTAGTGAGAGACGTATTTTAGGGTTGGAAGGGTTGTGTTGTGGAGGCTATGGTTGTGTTGTGGAGGCTATGGTTGTGTTGTGGAGGCTATGGTTGTGTTGTGGAGGCTATGGTTGTGTTGTGGAGGCTATGGTTGTGTTGTGGAGGCTATGGTTGTGTTGTGGAGGCTATGGTTGTGTTGTGGAGGCTGTGGTTGTGTTGTGGAGGCTATGGTTGTGTTGTGGAGGCTATGGTTGTGTTGTGGAGGCTATGGTTGTGTTGTGGAGGCTATGGTTGTGTTGTGGAGGCCCTGGTTGTGTTGTGGAGGCTATGGTTGTGTTGTGGAGGCTGTGGTTTGTTGTGGAGGCTATGGTTGTGTTGTGGAGGCTATGGTTGTGTTGTGGAGGCTTGGTTTGTGTTGTGGAGGCTGTGGTTGTGTTGTGGAGGCTGTGGTTGTGTTGTGGAGGCTGTGGTTGTGTTGTGGAGGCTATGGTTGTGTTGTGGAGGCTATGGTTGTGTTGTGGAGGCTATGGGTGTGTTGTGGAGGCTATGGTTGTGTTGTGGAGGCTGTGGTTGTGTTGTGGAGGCTATGGTTGTGTTGTGGAGGCTATGGTTGTGTTGTGGAGGCTATGGTTGTGTTGTGGAAGCCGGGGTTATGTTGTGGAGGCCAGGGTTGTGTTGTGGAGGCTATGGTTGTGTTGAGGAGGCTATGGTTGTGTTGTGGAGGCTGTGGTTGTGTTGTGGAGGCTATGGTTGTGTTCTGGAGGCTAAGGTTGTGTTGTGGAGGCCAGGGTTGTGTTGTGGAGGCTATGGTTGTGTTGTGGAGGCCGGAGTGGTGTTGTGGAGACTATGGTTGTGTTGTGGAGGCTATGGGTGTGTTGTGGAGGCCAGGGTTGTGTTGTGGAGGCTATGGTTGTGTTGTGGAGGCCGGGGTTGTGTTGTGGAGGCTATGGTTGTGTTGTGGAGGCTATGGTTGTGTTGTGGAGGCTATGGGTGTGTTGTGGAGGCTATAGTTGTGTTGTGGAGGCCAGGGTTGTGTTGTGGAGGCTACGGTTGTGTTGTGGAGGCTATGGTTGTGTTGTGGAGGCTATAGCTGTGTTGTGGAGGCTATATTTGTGTTGTGGAGGCTATAGTTGTGTTGTGGAGGCTGTGGTTGTGCTGTGGAGGCTATAGTTGTGTTGTGGTGGCTATGGTTGTGTTGTGGAGGCTATGGTTGTGTTGTGGAGGCTATGGTTGTGTTGTGGAGGCTATAGTTGTGTTGTGGAGGCTATGGTTGTGTTGTGGAGGCTATGGTTGTGTTGTGGAGGCCGGGGTTGTGTTATGGAGGCTATAGTTGTGTTGTGGAGGCTATGGTTGTGTTGTGGAGGCCGTGATTGTGTTGTGGAAGCTATGGTTGTGTTGTGGAGGCTATGGTTGTGTTGTGGAGACTATGGTTGTGTTTTGGAGGCTATGGTTGTGTTGTGGAGGCTATGGTTGTGTTGTGGAGGCCATGGTTGTGTTGTGGAGGCCTGGGTTGTGTTGTGGAGGCTATGGTTGTTGTGGAGGCTGGGGTTGTGTTGTGGAGGCTATGTTTGTGTTGTTGAGGCTATGGTTGTGTTGTGGAGGCCATGGTTGTGTTATGGAGGCTATGGCTGTGTTGTGGAGGCTATGGTTGTGTTGTGGAGGCTATAGTTGTGTTGTGGAGGCTATGGTTGTGTTGTGGAGGCCGGGGTTATGTTGTGGAGGCTGTGGCTGTGTTGTGCAGGCTGTGGTTGTGTTGTGGAGGCTGTGGTTGTGTTTGTGGAGGCTGTGGTTGTGTTGTGGAGGCCATGGTTGTGTTGTGGAGGCCGGGGTTGTGTTGTGAAAGCCGGGTTGTGTTGTGGAGGCTAGGGTTGTGTTGTGGAGGCTAGGGTTGTGTTGTGGAGGCCGGGTTGTGTTATGGAGGCTAGGGTTGTGTTGTGGAGGTCATGGTTGTGTTGTGGAGGCTATGGTTGTGTTGTGGAGGCTAGGGTTGTGTTGTGGAGGCTGTGGTTGTGTTATGGAAGCTGTGGTTGTGTTGTGGAGCCTGTGGTGTGTTGTGGAGGCTGTTGTTATGTTGTGGAGGCTATGGTTGTGTTGTGGCGGCCTGGGCTGTGTTGTGGAGGCCGGGGTTGTGTTGTGGAGGCTGTTGTTATGTTGTGGAGGCTATGGTTGTGTTGTGGAGGCTATGGTTGTGTTTTGGAGGCTATGGTTGTGTTGTGGAGGCCTGGGCTGTGTTGTGGAGGCCAGGGTTGTGTTGTGGAGGCTATGGTTGTGTTGTGGAGGCCGGGGTTGTGTTGTGGAGGCTAGGGTTGTGTTGTGGAGGCCGGAGTTGTGTTGTGGAGGCTACGGTTGTGTTGTGGAGGCTATGGTTGTGTTGTGGAGGCTATGGTTGTGTTGTGGAGGCCTGGGCTGTGTTGTGGAGGCCAGGGTTGTGTTGTGGAGGCTATGGTTGTGTTTTGGAGGCCGGGGTTTTGTTGTGGAGGCTAGGGTTGTGTTGTGGAGGCCGGAGATGTGTTGTGGAGGCCGGAGTTGTGTTGTGGAGGCCGGGGTTGTGTTGTGGAGGCTATGGTTGTGTTGTGGAGGCCGGGGTTGTGTTTTGGAGGCCGGGGTTGTGTTGTGGAGGCCGGGGTTGTGTTGTGGAGGCTATGGTTGTGTTGTGGAGGCCGGGGTTGTGTTGTGGAGGCTATGGTTGTGTTGTGGAGGCCGGGGTTGTGTTGTGGAGGCCGGGGTTGTGTTGTGGAGGCTATGGTTGTGTTGTGGAGGCCGGGGTTGTGTTGTGGAGGCCGTGGTTGTGTTGTGGAGGCCGGGGTTGTGTTGTGGAGGCCGGGGTTGTGTTGTGGAGGCTATGGTTGTGTTGTGGAGGCCGGGGTCGTGTTGTGGAGGCCGTGGTTGTGTTGTGGAGGCCGGGGTTGTGTTGTGGAGGCCGGGGTTGTGTTGTGGAGGCTAGGGTTGTGTTGTGGAGGCTGAGAGAGGGTTATAAATGAAGTCGTCAGCCTCAGTATAACAATGAAGGTCGTGTTACAGTGTTGCCAAGACTCACCTAGTGGCCTATACTAGTACACAGGTGTTGTACAAGTGTTGTGTGCGGCGCCAACACATGTCCTGCCTGTCTGTGGTTGTGTAGTTACGCAGGTCAAGGATGCTGTCACCACATGTGCGAACACGTGTTGCAGCTGCTTATGTATGTTATTGTAGAGGCTTATAAGTTATAGGGTGTACAGGTGTGTGTGTGTGTGCGTGTTTACATATTGGTATTCACATATATGTATGTTTACGATATTGAGTCAAGCTATTCATCCGTCTTTTGATACTAAATTTTCATATATTTCATTAAACTTATGTTCGAGTATAATGTGTGTGTGTGTGTGTGTGTGTGTGTGTGTGTTGGTTACGTGTACAATTCTGTACATATAGATGATGTTTTGATGTCCTTAAAGGTACTGTTGGGTTTCTGGGAATGGGATGTAGGATGTGAGAGAGGTAGGAGGTGGTGGTAGTGATGTGTTTGTGGAGGGGAAGCTGCAGTGATGGCCGGGGAGGGGGTGACAGGACAAGGACGCGTCGGAGTGCTGGAGGGAAGAGATGTGTGGCGGGCTGCTCAATGCCGGGGAAGGAGCCGTAAACCTCTCGTAATGCTGCTTTTTATGTAGACAGAAAGACCAATACCCACACCGCCACCCCATGCACCCAGCCCCTCCCCCTACCCTGCACCCCTTCACCCCTTCACCTCCATGCACCCCCACCCTCACCCCCTTCAGCCCTTCAGCCCCTCACGACCCAGGCTTTGAACCGAGACCTTGCCGCGATAAAAGTATAAAACCTCCCTCAGGACATTCTCCAGTAACCCAAGTGGCGCGTCAACACGGTGCCCTACAGACGGTGCCTCGCCTGCAGGAGTGACGCGAGGGTCGTGCCTGTATCAGTGCACACAAAGGGGTGGTGGGAGGGTGTCGTGTTGCGGCTCTTGATGGCGTTGAGGTAAAGAGGAGCCTCGTCAGTCCTCTCAGCCTGCGTCAGGAGTGTGTGTGTGTGTGTGTGGTG
>JACEEZ010014817.1:202500-212500 GCA_016584305.1 Chionoecetes opilio
ACTTCAGCGATCTTTTTGAACCATAGTAACTTCAGCGATCTTTTTGAACCATAGTAACTTCAGCGATCTTTTTAATTAAACCACAGGAACTTCAGCGATCTTTTTGAACCATAGTAACTTCAGCGATCTTTTTGAACCATAGTAACTTCAGCGATCTTTCTAATTAAACCACAGGAACTTCAGCGATCTTTTTGAACCATAGTAACTTCAGCGATCTTTTAACCCTTGTATTCTATTGTCTAGGAACTTCGACGATCTTTTTAAACCCTAGGAACTTCAGTTATTGATATAATTCACTATAATTATTGTTTTTTTTTATATCACTTTATGCAACCATCTCCCATTAGTCTATGAATAATGTCACTTTTTTATTATTATTATTTTTTTTTTTTTAAGGGAAATTCACAGGTCACGGAGGGAAGTTATATATTGAATCATTTCCTCGTGACCTCTTGGGTTAATGGTATACGAGGTCAGAATTTAGTGGTATGACCTTTTTAGCGGCCTGATCTGGATGTAATTTACTATAATGGTATAACTTCTTTTTTTTTAACAAATTCACGGAGGGAAGTTATATATTGAGTCATTTCCATCGTGACCTCTTGGGGTAATGGTATACGAGGTCAGAAAATAGTGGTATGACCTTTTTAGCGGCGTGACCTGGACTTTGGGGTGATGGTATACGAGGTCAAAATTTAGTGGTATGACCTTTTTAGCGGCGTGACCTGGACTTTGGGGTGATGGTATACGAGGTCAAAATTTAGTGGTATGACCTTAGCGGCGTGACCTGGAGCTTCGTGCCTGTGGTGTGTTCCTGCATTTCTTGACCTTCCTTCCAAAACCTTTAAAATTAGGCCTAATTCTAAAGGCTTTGCTTCCTTCCTTCACCCTTAGGGCACGTCAGGGCAGGTCCGACTTACCCTCATTCCCCTCACCGTCACTCCCCTCACCCAACACAGGCCCTCACTCCCCTTACTCAACCTTCACTCCCCTCACCCAACATATGCCCTCATTCCCCTCACCCAACACAGGCCCTCACTCCCCTCACTCATCACTTACCCCTCACTCACTTCTCCCCAACCCCTCCCACACACTTCTTTCCTTGCTTTCCTTCCCTTTACTCTTCCCCTCCCTCCCCAACACCTCCCTCCCCAACCCCTCCCTCCCCAACCCCTCCCACACACTTCTTTCCTTTCTTCCTTTCCTCCCCTTCATTCTTCCCCTCCCTCCCCAACCCCTCCCACACACTTCTTTCCTTCCTTCATTTCCTCCCCTTTACTCTTCCCCTCCCTCCCCAACCCCTCCCACACACTTTTTTGTCTTCCTTTCCTCCCTTTCATTCTTCCCTTCCCTGTTTTCCATAATTTCTCCTCTGTAATCCCTTTATGCGATCCCCATTTCGTCATCAGCGGTGCTACTGGGAATTTCCAAAGTCACTGATCTATTAGGTACTTTGTGATTGTCAAGCTCTTTTTGCGTGCTGTGGAATAGGCGACCAGCTTTTTTGTGTGTGTGTGATGCATCAGGCGTAAAGCTTCCCCTCACAGCTGCCTCATCGCCCTCTCCCCTCACTCATAACCACGTGTTGCCTACCCTCTTACTCCCCTCCCACTCTCCCATCGTCTCCCCTTTCGCCGGTCCCACTCTCCCCTCACTCGTCATTTCCCTTTCTTCTTCCCCTCACAACGCTCCATTCCCCTCACACCTGCACGTGCGCTTCCCTCTCCTCACTCCCTCCCCTCAGCTCCCCTCATAAGGGTCAGATTTTAAGTTGGCATCCATCACTTTGATAATGACAAGGGTCTCTCGCTGTGCTGGCAACGCTGTCATCGCCGCGGCCCTGGCACTGGCACCACTGCAGCCCTGTCACCCTTGGAGCCTCTGATTGGGCGGCCCTGGAGGGAGATTGGTCACTCCTTGAATTGGATTGCCGAGTCTTCGATTGTATTCGTTTGATTATTAATAGTTTTGCTGTGCGATTGGTAGTGGTAGTGGTGGTGGAAGGGGTAGTGGTGGTCGTGGTGGTAGTCGTGGTCGTGGTGGTGGTGGTAAGTCACAGGTCGTAGGAAGGAGGAGGAGCAGCGTCGCTCCTTCCCCTCCCTTCCCCTCGCCGGTGGTGTGAGCGTGGAGGGGTGTGGGGGGGCGCGCCTCCCTCTGCTCCCCCACAGTATGCCAGGAATGTGTGCTATGCGATCGGTATCCGGCTGGTCTGGCAGGGCTGGCGCCGCCCCTCCAGGACTCCCCTCGCCACTACCCTTCGTCCCCTCACCACCACACATCGCCGCCTCACTCCTCCCCTCACTCTTCGCTCGTAAAGTGGAGGTTATTTAGGAGCATGTGGCCGGCGAGTACTCTTATTGGCGCTGGAACAATCACAGAGAACCCATGAACAGGTGCGAGACTGCGAGACTACGAGGTTACGAGACCAGGCAAAGGGAAAGAGGACCCGCGAAGGTGGAGGTCATACTGAGAAAAGGTCACCCGCCTCCCCTCTGTTCCCCTCACCCTCCCGTCCCCTCAGCGCGGCGTCGTGAGAAGGGATTCATTTTCTGGCCCCACATCCTCAAAGACAATATCATGGCCTCCTCGGCAGCCTCTATAGCTTCATCTCAGCTCGCCAGTGACCGAGTTTTTCTTCTTTTTCTTTTCCTGCCGAAGAGTCACCGAAGTGTATGTCTGTCTCTGTCTGTCCCTTTTCCCTACCGTCTCTTTCCTTCTGTCTCTCTACGCCTCCTATTCTCTTTATTCCTCCTATTCTATCTATCCTCTTCTTATTTCTCTATCTCTTTCCTTCTCTCTCTGTTCCTCCTATTCTTCCCTCCTTGTGTTCTTCCTCTTTCTCTTTCCTTCTCTCTCTCTCTACGCCTCTTATTCTTCTCTCCTTATATTCTTCTTCTCCTTCTCTTTCCTCTCTCTCTCTCTACGTCTCCTATTCTTCCCTTCTTATCTTCTCTCTCTTCTTCTCCTGGGCCTTCCTCTTTTTTTTCCCTTACAACGTTTGTCCCTTTTTCTTTATTTATTTCCCCCCTGTGTTCCTTATTCTCCGCGGTGTCCTCGAGACCTTCTTTGTGTCTCCACCTACTTGCTTCCTTGTCCTTTTTCCCGCCTTTTTTTCCTTTCTTGTGGTCTTCTGGCTCTCAGTGTAACCTTTTTCCTCCTCAGGCTTTAGTTCTCTTGGCTTTTACCTTCCTTATTTCCCTTTGATATTCTCTCTCTCTCTCTCTCTCTCCTCTCTCTCTCTCTCTCTAATAATACCCTTTCTTAATGACCAACGTAGCATCAACACTTATTTACTCTCTCTCTCTCTCTCTTCTCTCTCTCTCTCTCTCTCTCGTCTCTCTCTCTCTCTCTCTCTCTCTCTCTCTCTCTCTTCTCTCTCTCTCTCTCTCTCTCTCTCTCTCTCTCTCTCTCTCTCTCTCTCTCTCTCTAATAATACCCTTTCTTAATGACCAACGTAGCATCAACACTTATTTACTCTCTCTCTCTCTCTCTCTCTCTCTCTCTCTCTCTCTCTCTCTCTCTCTCTCTCTCTCTCTCTCTCTCTCTCTCTCTCTCTCTCTCTCTCTCTCTCTCTCTCTCTCTCTAATAATACCCTTTCTTAATGACCAACGTAGCATCAACACTTTTTACTCTTCTCTCTCTCTCTCTCTCTCTCTCTCTCTCTCTCTCTCTCTCTCTCTCTCTCTCTCTCTCTCTCTCTCTCTCCTCTCTCTCTCTCTCTCTCTCTCTCTCTCTCTCTCTCTCTCTCTTGTTATCATATCCATCCTCTATTATTGTTATTTTCCCCAAAGAGTCGTTTATGTGTGTTTCGCTTCCACCAACACCCCGAATACGTCCTCCCCTTTTATTGTTTCTTTGTGTGGCATGCATTGTCCCGCCGTCCCGGACAGGTGTAGGGACAGGTGTGGCTGGGAGTTACTGAAGGGCTGGGTGTTTTGAGGGGCGTACCTGATGGGTCGTTAGTGCCCTCTGCGGCAGGTGTAGGGATAAAAAACATAACAGGTGTATTGCCTTGGCTATTGATGTGTGTTGGGGAGGGGGGTTAGTGTGTGTGTGTGTATTCATCTAGTTGTATTTTACAGGGCCAGAGCAACGCTCGTATGGCCCCGTCTCCATATCAACATTTTATATCATTCATCCTTAGTGCTTAGTTTTGGCCGAAGCCAGCACCCCGGAGAGCAGGTCACAAACCCCGGCTAACACCCGGTACCCATTCATTGCTGGCTGGACAGGGGCTCGGGTTTTAAGGAAACAGCCCATCTGTTTCCGCTCCGCCCGGGGATCGAACCCGGGACTTCTTGGTTGTGAACCGAGCGTGCTTCCCTTACACCACGGAGTACCCTCTGTGTGTGTGTGTTGTGGAGGAAAGAATACGAACCAGAGAAGAAATCCGTCAGTTTTGTTCTCTTTGTTGAAAAAAAAAAAGCGATACAGATTAAAAAAAAAATTCACTCGAAAGGAAACAGTTGTGTATATAAATAAAATACAATTTTTTTTTTTTGTGTGTGTGTGGTGTTGTGGCGGCTTATACCTTCACTCCTTTCTCTATACACCTTTATTCCTTTACCTTTGTATTCCTTCCTTTATTTAACCCCTTGAGGCCCAGAACGTAATTACCATTGTAACATGACCACCATTAGACGATTTTTAGTGATTATAAGCAATATTTTATAGATATCACCGCTTTAGTATCCTTGTCCACTAACTAATTTGGTATAGTAAGTGACTTTTCTTCATTTTATGGCTCGACAACATACGATTTTTTTAATAGCAAAGGAAAGATCTGGGCGTGAAGGGGTTAATTAATTCTCTATATATATATTTACTCTCATTTATTTCCTTATGATACACACACATCACACATCCTCCCTTCCATCCATCTTACCCCAACTTTTTGTTCTCGTTTTATCATTCCCCTTCTCCACCTTTCCCTTCCATTGCAATTTTCCTCCCCCATTTTTCTTTCGCTTTCAATCCTCTCATTCTTTGCCTTCCCTTCCCCTCTGTCTGCCCCTTCTCCCCTCGCGTCCTCCCCTGACCTGGCTGTGATGGGGTCAGGGGCTACACAAGGGAAGGGCAGGAAGGGAAGAGAGGGGACGCGGCTGTAGTAACCCTCCTTCCCCTCCTTTCCCCTCTCTTTCCCCTCCCTGACAGTAGCCGCGAGTCAGGTCACCATATTGAACCAGGAGCTCATCTCTTCTCCCTCTGTGCTGTCACGGGGCGCGGCAGGTGTTGGATGTTGGTGTTAGGTGTTGTGGTGGTGGTGGTGGTGTTGTGGTGTTGGATGGTGGTGGTGGTGTTAGATGGTGTTGGTGTTAGGTGGTGATGGTGTTAGGTGATGATGGTGTGTCTTTAGTTGTGTTGTGGTGGTGTTATGGATGTTAGTAATGAGAAGGATTAAAACTTTTGGAGAATACTGCGAAAAAAGATCTGGATTCGCTAAACATACGATTTCATAAAGGTCAAGACGGCAGCCAAGATTATTTCCTTCTTGGGTATGTGTAAGGTATTGATTGTCCTCAGTGGCTGGATGGTGGTGGTGGTGGTGGTGCGATGATGTGCCCGGCGTCGTCAGAAACAAGAGGAAGCAGCACAGAGGAAAGGCAACCGTGGCAGGGTCGGCAGGGTGTGTGGGGAAGGCAGGGTGGCACGGGAAGTGAAGGGGGAGGGCAGAGCAGGGTAGAGGGGGGGCTGGCGGCGGCGGCGGCGGTGGCAGCGGCCCGGGGCGCCCCACGTCGCTCAGGCACGCTCGGTATCCCAAGTATGCCGGCACATTTTTAATTGGAATTCTGGCGGCAGTGCGAGAGGGGCGCATGTGGCGGGGCGGGCCAGGAGGGGGCGGAGAAAGGGCGGGGTTGTAGGACCAGGGGGCGGAGTCTGGCACGGGGGGGCGGGACAAGTGGGCAGTAAGGGCGGGCCAAGTGCCACTGGGCGGTGCCACACGCCGAAGAAGAGGGGAGGGGGGGGGGGCGCTCACAGGACGGCCCTTGCCAGCAGGAAATTCAAGCCGCCGAAGACGACCTCGCGAACAAAAACGAGAAAGCTGTTACGATGAAAAGAAAAGAATTAAAGACAGTAGTTAGGTCTTGGGTATTGGGAATGACGCGGGCACGGGGAGTCAGGGCAGCGGGGGGCGTCAGGAGGGCGTGGGCACAGGGCGGGGTGGCGGTGGTCCTGGTCAGAGATACAGCGGGAAGTACTTATAATGACGTAAAGGACGGGAATGAGACGTGTATAGGGAGACACAAAGCCTTTAGAATTAGGTTAATTTATTAGTATTAGAATGAGTTATTTAATCTAACCTAATTCTAAAGGCCTTGGGGACACCTGACCACGATAAGGCACGAGTCCTCAAGAACACTACGAATTACGTACAACTACTACGTACGTACATTGGCAGTCACTGTCATAACAACACTTACACAGACAGGAAACAAGAGATAGATATATGTGAACAAAATATTACAGGAACAATATGAATCAGTTTCGGTTCGTGACGCTACAACACCAAGACTCCTGCCCTCCCTGAACTCAAGGTCTTTACAGGTCTCTCTGTAAAAGACCGTACCTGAGCCCTTAGCGTCAGTGCGCCAGGCCAGAGTCGGGGGTCCCTTAGCGACCCTTGGAGGCACCGGTGGGGACAGCGCGACGGCCGCCTCGAGGGGCCTGTGCCTGGTCGATCCGTCTCATCCTTTATTAAGTCGATAGTTTCCCCGATATTGTATTTAGGCAGTCTGGGTGTCACGGCGGAGCATGACGCACTATCGGGGTTGTGCGACTTCCCGAGCGTCTTGTTACAAAGTGTCATGCACGATGTTGGTCACCCAGAAGCCGCGACACCTTATAACAGCCGCCGTAATACCGCCTGACATGCTGTCACCCACGTCTTGTTTGTCGCATCGAGGGGATTCACGCCACCACATCGATCATGGCACCACCACAGCACTCCGGCACCGCCACACTGCACTTACATCCACAACACGTCGCCACACGCGCTGAGTACCTACACGTGACCCACCGAGGATGCCGTGACGGATGCAACGCCGATTTATTAATTGTCCGACGAGTGAGGCGCCGGCGAGGTGGAGCGGCGGGGAGCAAGGCAACAAATCTCAGTATTCGCGGCAGCCTTCCCGTAAGCCTCGCCTTGTTATCGCGGCCTCCACCTCGGCCCTCGGAATCGCTGGAACTTTAGGTGAATTTCTCTGTAGGCATTTTAATTCGTTACAATTTTCCGGTGGTCATTGATTGCCTGGCGGTGTGGCGGGGCGGCGGCGGGTGTCGTGGCGGGGGCTCGGCGCCGCACGATGGAGGCGGCGGTGACATGTCGGGCCAACTTTTGACGCCTGTTGTGCTTCAGGGAGACAGCCGAGGCTGGCTGGCGAACATAGGCGGTGTGACGCAAATTAGGATGCAGTGTGTGTGTTTATATATATATATATATATATATATATATATATATATAATGTGTATATATATATGGCGGTGTATATATATATATATATATATATATATATATATATATATATATATGTGTATATATATATGGCGGTGTATATATATAATATTATATATATATATATATATATATATATATATGTTTATATATATATGCGGTGTTGTAATATTATATAATATATGCGTTATATATATATATATATATAGTATATATATATATATATATATAATTATATATTTATATTATATATAGTGTATTATATATGTATATATATATATATATATATATATATATATATATATATACATTGTTATTGATATGAATTTGTAGCGGGTAAGAGGGCGACGGATATATATATATATATATATATTTATATATATATATATATATATATATATATATATATATACATTGTTATTGATATGAATTTGTAGCGGGTAAGAGGGCGACGGATATATATATATATATATATATATATATATATATATATATATATATTATATATATATATAGTATATAAAGTCGCAGGTAGCGGGTGACTTGTATCGTTTAAGTGGTAAGCGTTGTTTGGAGGAAGCATTAGGGTGTCGTGTTTCTGGTGGAACGAGCGGCATATTATTATTACCTCCTCGCCCTCCTCCGCCACACACCACCTTACCATCCATTCTTACTAAGGAATAGCAAGGCGCCTCTTCTGGAAAAGTTCCATTGCTCTGTGGCTTCCGAAGTTCCGAGGCCTCCGTGGCAGGTGGTGTCACGGTGCATGTAACGCCGTGTGAGGTGAGGCATCGTGGCGGTGACCACACGGCCGTCAGGTGCACATGGGTTATTTTGGGCCGGCCGGCGGGTCGGCGGGGATCACAACAGAAGGACGCTGAGTCTTCCCCCTCCTCGGAGGTGAAGCCCGCTGGCCCTCGACGCCGTACTTTAATGTTAGTATGTGTGTGTGTGTGTGTGTGTGTGTGTGTGTGTGTGTGTGTGGTGTGTGTGTGCTGCTTGGCGCTTGTGTCCCTCTGAACGGCAACAAGTAATGGCCAGTCGAGCCGCTGTTCTTTATGAAGAACAGCCTTTGCTGCCCCGCCGCCCTTCCCGCTCATCCAGCTTTTCGTTCATCCCCCCCTCCCTTCCCCCGCGCCTCCGCCCCGACAGCGGCCAGAAGGGTGGAGGAGCCCGGGGGTGTAATGGGGGTGGGGGGAGGTCGGCCTCTGCTTCTGAGAAAGAACACGGAGGAAAACATTGTGATGGTTTAATTAAGGGTGTGGAGGTGGGGGTGGGGGTAAGGGAGGGGGGCTGTAGCTGGCCAGCGGCTACCCGGCCCTCAGTAGCCGACCCTCCGGGGCACAATTAGTGTCTCGGCCAACTTTGATTATTGTGGCTTATTCTTTGTGGCTCTTTGAGGGTTCCTTATTATAGGTGTGGGGAGGGAGGGGGGACCCGGGGTGGGGAGTCACTCTTTGGTGGGAAGTCAGGGCGAGGGAGGGCAGGGAACACCGCCCCCCCTGAAGGGTTAGGGAACTGGGGGCGGAGAGGGGGGGGGTGTCGTTAATAAAGCGATGGTTGTGTCGTCGTCAAAGAGCAGCAACTTGAGTCCCGGAGGGTGAAAAAAAAGTGACAAACTTGTTGACAAAATTGACACAGCGACCTTTTTACTCCCGGCGGAGGAGGTCCCTGATGCCCCCCCTCCCCCTCCCCCCCTGGAGCCCTGGTGACGAGTTATTGATATGAATTTGTAGCGGGTAAGAGGGCGACGGATGAGAGGGAGGGAGGGGAGAGGGGTGGACATGTGGACAAGTGACTTACATATAATACAAGGGGGAAGGCGAGAGGGGTGGAGGGAGAGTAAGGGAAGGCGAGAGGGGTGGAGGGAGAGTAAGGGAAGGCGAGAGGGGTGGAGGGAGAGTAAGGGAAGGCGAGAGGGGTGGAGGGAGAGTAAGGGAAGGCGAGAGGGAGGAAGGGAGAGTAAGGGAAGGCGAGAGGGAGGGAGGGAGAGTAAGGGAAGGCGAGAGGGAGGAAGGGAGAGTAAGGGAAGGCGAGAGGGAGGGAGGGAGAGTAAGGGAAGGCGAGAGGGAGGAAGGGAGAGTAAGGGAAGGCGAGAGGGAGGAAGGGAGAGTAAGGGAAGGCGAGAGGGAGGGAGGGAGAGTAAGGGAAGGCGAGAGGGAGGAAGGGAGAGTAAGGGAAGGCGAGAGGGAGGAAGGGAGAGTAAGGGAAGGCGAGAGGGAGGGAGGGAGAGTAAGGGAAGGCGAGAGGGAGGGAGGGAGAGTAAGGGAAGGCGAGAGGGAGGGAGGGAGAGTAAGGGAAGGCGAGAGGGAGGAAGGGAGAGTAAGGGAAGGCGAGAGGGAGGGAGGGAGAGTAAGGAAGGCGAGAGGGAGGAAGGGAGAGTAAGGGAAGGCGAGAGGGAGGGAGGGAGAGTAAGGGAAGGCGAGAGGGGTGGAGGGAGAGTAAGGGAAGGCGAGAGGGGTGGAGGGAGAGTAAGGGAAGGCGAGAGGGAGGAAGGGAGAGTAAGGGAAGGCGAGAGGGAGGGAGGGAGAGTAAGGGAAGGCG
>JACEEZ010014817.1:217500-302500 GCA_016584305.1 Chionoecetes opilio
AAGACGTATACTGTAGTGTAGTGTCAGTGTAGTTCTCTCTCTCTCTCTCTCTCTCTCTCTCTCTCTCTCTCTCTCTCTCTCTCTCTCTCTCTCTCTCTCTCTCTCTCTTTCTCTCTCTCTCGTCACGTCAGTAATCCAATTGTCTCCTTGTGTCAGATATAATGAATGGTAAGCTGTTCTATCTTCTCTCTTTTCTGCTTCCTCTCCTCCTCCTCCTCTCCTTTCTTCCCTCTCCTCTCACCTCCTCCTCTCCTCTCCTCTCTGCTCTTGCTTCTCTTCAACCTTGTGTGTCTCATCCTTGCGTACCCAGTCACTCCCATAGCGTTAATAGGAGTGAAGATAGAGGAATAGATAGATAGATAGAGGGATAGATAGTAGACAGATAGAGGAATAGATAGTAGATAGATAGAAGATAGATAGAGTGATAGATAGATAGATAGATAGAGTGATAGATAGTAGATAGATAGAGTGATAGATAGTAGATAGATAGAGAAATAGATAGTAGATATATAGATAAATAGATAGTAGATAGATAGAGTGATAGATAGAAGATAGATAGAGTGATAGATAGTAGATAGATAGAGTGATAGATAGTATATAGATAGAAGATAGATAGAGGGATAGATAGTAGACAGATAGAGAAATAGATAGTAGATAGATAGAGGGAAGATGAGTAAAGAGTGGATAAGGAAGAATGGAAAACCAGAGAGAATAAACAATGGGGAAGTGAAGCAGGGAGGATAATATGGAAGATAGGAAGAAATAGGTTCACAAATAGGGTGGTTAGATGATTAGAATAGGCTCAGGTTATCAGGTAATTAGTGCCGAGTCGATAGGGAGTTTCAATAAGACATGTTTATGGATAGGGATGAAAGGTAGATGTAGGGAATGTATGTGTATTGCAGGAACTACCACGTATAGGATTACCGGCCTCTTGTAGCTTCCTTATGTTTTTAGAGGGGTGAGAGAGAGAGAGAGAGAGAGAGAGAGAGAGAGAGAGAGAGAGAGAGAGAGAGAGAGAGAGAGAGAGAGAGAGAGAGAGAGAGAGAGAGAGAGAGAGAGAGAGAGAGAGAGAGAGAGAGAGAGAGAACAAGCTAATTCTCATGATTCTCAGATACCATGTTGCACCTTCTCTGTAATCTTTCTCGTAAACGTATTCCTTTCCTCATCATTAACT
Source organism: Chionoecetes opilio (assembly GCA_016584305.1). NCBI lineage: Eukaryota > Metazoa > Arthropoda > Malacostraca > Decapoda > Majidae > Chionoecetes > Chionoecetes opilio. The sequence continues at coordinate 218,678 of JACEEZ010014817.1, forward strand.
TTTAAACAACATTCTCGGAGACACTCACAGCACTCCACAATAATAATAATAATAATAATAATATAATAATAATAAAATAATGTTATTTTCACCTGAAGGCATAGGCTACAGGAAAAAAACACTAATATACATACATGAGGAAATGAACTTAAGTACTAAAGCAAATAAAATGTTTCCCTTTACCTGTACACCCTCTATTTCCTATTCATTACATTATATTTCTATCTATTTAGCTCTATTTCCCTTATATTTCTATCTATTTAGCTCTATTTCCCTTATATTTCTATCTATTTAGCTCTATTTCCCTTATATTTCTATCTATTTAGCTCTATTTCCCTTATATTTCTATCTATTTAGCTCTATTTCTATCTATTTAGCTCTATTTCCTTATATTTCTATCTATTTAGCTCTATTTCCCTTATATTTCTATCTATTTAGCTCTATTTCCCTTATATTTCTATCTATTTAGCTTATTTCCTTTATATTACTATCTATTTAGCTCTATTTCCCTTATATTTCTATCTATTTAGCTCTATTTCCTTTATATTTCTATCTATTTAGCTCTATTTCCCTTATATTTCTATCTATTTAGCTCTATTTCCCTTATACTTCTATCCATTTAGCTCTATTTCCCTTATATTTCTATCTATTTAGCTTATTTCCCTTATATTTCTGAAGGCACCTGAAGGCATAGGCTACAGGAAAAAAACACTAATATACATACATGAGGAAATGAACTTAAGTACTAAAGCAAATAAAATGTTTCCCTTTACCTGTACACCCTCTATTTCCTATTCATTACATTATATTTCTATCTATTTAGCTCTATTTCCCTTATATTTCTATCTATTTAGCTCTATTTCCCTTATATTTCTATCTATTTAGCTCTATTTCCCTTATATTTCTATCTATTTAGCTCTATTTCCCTTATATTTCTATCTATTTAGCTCTATTTCTATCTATTTAGCTCTATTTCCTTATATTTCTATCTATTTAGCTCTATTTCCCTTATATTTCTATCTATTTAGCTCTATTTCCCTTATATTTCTATCTATTTAGCTTATTTCCTTTATATTACTATCTATTTAGCTCTATTTCCCTTATATTTCTATCTATTTAGCTCTATTTCCTTTATATTTCTATCTATTTAGCTCTATTTCCCTTATATTTCTATCTATTTAGCTCTATTTCCCTTATACTTCTATCCATTTAGCTCTATTTCCCTTATATTTCTATCTATTTAGCTTATTTCCCTTATATTTCTATCTATTTAGCTCTATTTCCCTTATTACTATCTATTTAGCTCTATTTCCCTTATATTTCTATCTATTTAGCTCTATTTCCCTTATATTTCTATCTATTTAGCTCTATTTCCCTTATATTTCTATCTATTTAGCTCTATTTCCCTTATATTTCTATCTATTTAGCTCTATTTCCCTTATATTTCTATCTATTTAGCTCTATTTCCCTTATATTTCTATCCATTTAGCTCTATTTCCCTTATATTTCTATCCATTTAGGTTTATTTCCCTTATATTGCTATCCATTTAGCTCTATTTCCCTTATATTTCTATCCATTTAGCTCTATTTCCCTTATATTTCTATCTATTTAGCTCTATTTCCCGTCCCCTTCAGTCTCATTCTGGTCTCACTTACCACACCAAGCAACATAACACACCTCATTGCACAAATTCATCACATCACAAGCCCTTCACGCCACGCCCTGCTCTTTGCCCTCCATATTACACCTTCACCAGTACCTCCGTCTCACCACACGCCGCAGGGAAACACGCGGGAGTCCTTGGGGTGCCTTACGATCCCCCGAGGCCAAGGTAACGTGATTCGTGAGATTAAACAAAGCGTCTGGTCCACCTCTATACGTCTGCCCTCCTCTGCACGCCTCTGCCCGTCACGATGTTGTTGCCAGCACGATTTAAAACACTTTGTTATGGTATCCAGCATATAGTCATGAAAGAAAGAAAAGTGAGAGGCTCCAACAACCTTACATAGAGGAGGAAGAGGATATTGTGGGGGAGTATTTGTTTGGAGATGGGACTGTGGAAGAAGCAAAAAGAACAGCAGCTTTGGACGACCAGGGAAAATAAGAGGAAAGAAATTAAAAGACAATAAAAGAAGACAACTAACTAAAGACCCAGACAGCGAGAAGAGACATATGAGGGAGTGCCGATAAAAAAGGCCAGACTCCCGACCCACAACTGAACTGAACTGAACGTGAAGGGCCAAGAAACTGAACTGAACTGAACTGAACGTGAAGGGACAAGAAACTGAACTGAACTGAATGTGAAGGGCCAAGAAACTGAACTGAACGTGAAGGGCCAAGAAACTGAACTGAACTGAACGGCCAAGAAACTGAACTGAACTGAACGTGGAAGGCCAAGAAACTGAACTGAACTGAACGTGAAGGGCCAAGAAACTGAACTGAACTGAACGTGAAGGGCCAAGAAACTGAACTGAACTGAACGTGAAGGGCCAAAAAACTGAACTGAACTTAACGTGAAAGGCCAAGAAACTGAACTGAACTGAATGTGAAGGGCCAAGAAACTGAACTGAACGTGAAGGGCCAAGAAACTGACCTGAACTGAACGTGAAGGGCCAAGAAACTGAACTGAACTGAACGTGGAGGGCCAAGAAACTGAACTGAACTGAACGTGAAGGGCCAAGAAACTGAACTGAACTGAACGTGAAGGGCCAAGAAACTGAACTGAACTGAACATGACGGGCCAAGAAACTGAACTGAACTGAACGTGAAGGGCCAAGAAACTGAACTGAACTGAACGTGACTGGCCAAGAAACAACTGAACTGAACGTGAAGGGCCAAGAAACTGAACTGAACTGAACGTGAAGGGCCAAGAAACTGAACTGAACTGAACGTGAAGGGCCAGGAGGAGGAGGAGGAGGTGAAGGAGGAGAATGTGTGTTCGTTCGTTCGTCATGCGTGCCAGACCCATTTTCCATCATGTTCCTCGTGAATGGTAAAGTTCTGGAGTCACGTACAGTCGCGGGATGATATTGCACGCACCATGATCGCTTTCCTTTCCCTTTTTGCAGCACTCTTGGTCTTCATTGTCTGCGATCTGACCTCCTCCTCTTCTTCTTCTTCTTCTTCTTCTTCTTCTTCTTCTTCTTCTTGTGACCTTTTTCGCTTAGTATCGCATCATAGGTCCTCTTCAACTTCGACTAAGAATCTAACTGACGGTAATTCATAGGTCCTCTTCAACTAAGAATCAAACTGAAGGTGATTCCCAGTCCTCAGCCCTCGCCTCCTTGTCTGACCACAGCTGACATGGCCTGACCTCTTGACCTCTTGACCCTCCTCGCTCACTTATACTCGCGGTCACTTCTTTTGTAATCAGACATTAAGCCATTAAGGTCGTCTTTGTGTTTTCTGGCCACAGGAAACCTTCTTTACAGCCACGTGGAGCAAGACAGTGGCGCCAAACCTATACTGATACACCATACTTTTTTCCCGTCTAATCCGGTTATTTCGAGGATCGCATTTCGTATTTTTCCTTCATCGGTATAAAGCCCTTGTTCGGTCTAAAGTAAAAAAAAATCGGTCTGAAGTAAAAAATAAAATCGGTATCAAGTAAAAATGTGTGACAGTGTTTATACCCGCGCGGCGAAGGTGACGATGGAGGATTATAAGGAGCTATAATTATTGTTGATGGTTTTTTTATTACTATATATTATTGTCTTGATGATGTGGCGGTACCTGGAACTGTCGCCGATAGGAACACTCGCCGACGTCGAAGAGTGTTCCTATTTTTCACGTCGGCGAGTGTTCCCATTACCCGTGTTTCTGCGTTCAGGGATTAAATACCAACAATAACCTGAATACTTAGGCTAGGTTATGTGGTTAGGTTAGGTTAGATTCCTTTACATATATTGCAAGTTGAACTGTTGCCGAAAATTTACATTTCGGCGAGTGTTCCAATTTCGGCGAGAGTTCTAGGTTGGTGTTTCGGCGAGAGTTCCTATCTGCGACAGTTCCATAAACCGATGTGGCAATAGTGGTGTGCATCTGAGGCGTGTGATAATGAGTGATTCAGAGTCATTCATTATAATGGTGCAGCTGGCGGGAGGGATGATGGATGGCGGTGCTGCTGGCGCGTGTGTGTCCTACCTACAGCTTCATTTTCCACCAGCTTTGCCAAAATTATTCTCCGTGTGATTATCTCGAAAAGTTTTATCGGCTTTTATTCACATCCGGAGCAGTTTTGATATCTTAATGGCTTCTTATGATGATGAAAATAAACGAAACAAAAGGAAGTGTGAAAGAAAAGTTGTGTTTTTAGAGTTTATGAGAAGGATATGGAATTGAATGTTGTGAATGTGCGACGCGAGACTTTTGTTTGAGCTCCCTCGAAGACTGCCGAAATTAGCGATGTTAGTGGCGTTAGTGGTTAGTTGCGGTGTGTGTGTGTGTGTGTGTGTGTGTGTGTGTGTGTGTGTGTGTGTGTGTGTGTGTGTGTGTGTGTGTGTGTGTGTATGTATGTATGTGTGGTGTGTGTGTGTGTGTGTGTGTGTGGGGTGTGTGTGTGTGTGTATGTGTGGTGTGTGTGTGTGTGTGTGTGTGTGTGTGTGTGTGTGTGTGTGTGTGTGTGTGTGTGTGGTGTGTGTGTGTGTGTATGTGTGGTGTGTGTATGTATGTGTGGTGTGTGTGTGTGTGTGTGGGGTGTGTGTGTGTGTGTATGTGTGTGTGTATGTGTGTGTGTATGTGTGGTGTGGTGTGTTGTGTGTGTGTGTGTGTGTGTGTGTGTGTGTGTGTGTGTGTTTATACAGCCAAGGCCCAAGGAAAATCTATATAAATACAGATACTGATCATACTTGTATAGCTCAGGTCCTGTGTGCTTCAACTAAGTAAACACACACACACACGTGCAGATAATATCAGTGAGGTGACTGATTTAGTCTTTGATATACAAATAAGATAAAATGCATAAGCCGAATGAGATGAACTTCCCCGAGAACAGAGCCAGCGTGTAAGGTGTCGTGGTGTTGTCTGCATCGCCATCCACACACCAGTCTGATGTCTGGAATTAAGAACGTTTAGGCACATAAATATCATTCTAAGGCATAGCAATGTTGCATTTTACATTATATGACCTGATAAAGTAACACAAAATTATGTATTACACAACGAAAGTAGTGATAATATTCAGTAGCTTATTATGAGAGTTTTCTTCTATGCACAGTATAGGACGGTAATGTCATTCATGTTTCCTCTGTCCGCAGGCCGCAATGAGCTGATCGCCCGCTACATAAAGCTGCGGACGGGCAAGACCAGGACCCGCAAGCAGGTGTCCTCCCACATCCAGGTGCTGGCACGACGCAAGCTGAGGGAGATACAGGCTAAGCTGAAGGTGAGTCTCTAAGCCTCCCGCCCTCCGTCAGGCTAGTCCCTCCGCCCTCCCTCCGTCAGGCTAGTCCCTTCGCCCTCCCTCCGTCAGGCTACACTACAGCAGGGCGGCGGCGGCAGTGACATGACACAAGGGCAAGGGCAAGGTGGTGTTCCGGGGTCCTTGCCTGACGCTGCTAACCCGCCATGTGAGAGGCGTTTTCGTTTTCGTTTTCGAGGGGATAAACCAGGGGTGGGGAACCATTTTACTACCAAGGGCCATTTGGATATTCATGACATCATTCGCGGGTCATACAAAACTATCAACTTAAAAATCAGCCTGCTTTTTTTAGACGATGAAAACCATACGTGAATTATACGTGTCTGTCCCGTCATCTATGTGTCCTATCCGTCCCGTAATGGACATGCTTGTCCCTTAACATTTACGTTATAAATATTATGCTTGCACTTAATAACAATTTATGTTCGTATGAAAAAAAAGCTCCTAGATTTATTGGATTTCGAGTCTCGTCTGTGGTTGCCTTGGCAAGGCCTGACCCAAGGGTTTTGCGGGCCGGACGTTCCCCGCCCCTGGGATAGACAGTTGAAGGGAAAGAAGAGCTAGGAAGAAATGAAAAGGAAAGGAAAAAAATGAAAATAAGTAAGAGGAGAGTGACGCTAGGATATGTTTAGTTGACTAAGTCCCGATCGATCGTCGAGGACACGTCTTGTATCTGTGTGCTACGTGTCACGGGGATGCCTAATTTATAAACAGTGGCTGCGAAATGTAATGTTTTGTCTTTATCTGTGTGCCTAGCTAAGATTTTTTGCCTGGTCGTGTATTTGCTGCAACACTCTGCCTGCATTTTTGCCTGAAAAGCTCTGCTTATTATAAAGGCTGGCCTTCTAAGTTGTAAACAAACATTATTGTATGTATTTATTTATGCGGCTATTATTAAATGTTTCAAAAATGTTTCATATGTTTCATCCCAACGCGTCAATAAGCGAGGCAGTTCTTCGTGGTGATGACTCGGGAGGATTGAGAGAGAGGGTGACACAGAGGGAAATCAATGAGAACCTTGATTGATTTAATGCCAAAAAAGGGGGAAATGTGCCAGATATCAGAGGTCGTATGGCACTCAGTGAGAACCAAAACACCTTACCTGAATGCCGCTCATCAGACACAACACGAGCTCAAGGCCTTCACTAATCACTACTACTCGTTATCTTCCTTGTTGCTGTTTGGCGTGTGTGTGAGTGCGGCGCAAACTTAACAGAGGGGGATTAGAGGAGTGTGTCTGGGCCTGGCTGAGTGTGCTGTAATCGCGTCAAGCTGTACATGCGGCTTGATCTGCCATCCAGCTTAAGCTATTTATACGAACACATCTTCATTTTTTTGTTTCATGACCTTGTCCTGAGATAAAGCTTTGTGCGAGCTAAACGAGTACATTGTCTAAATCTAAACCATCACTTTATTATTCTTTCAATAATGTAGTTTACTCGTTGGGAATATGAAAAGAAGTGTATTAATTTGCACTGAAAACATTAGGTCATTGTTTCAACCTTCCCAGCTGATTGCCTGACCAGTGGTAATTATTTTTCGTTGCAGGACGTCCCCGGGGTAAGCCAGGCTGGGGTGTCGACCCTTTGCTTTGTGCCTCAGCTGGTAGTGTGTGTGTGTGTGTGTGTGTGTGTTTGCCTCATGTATAATTGTATATCCCACTAATCTCTCTCTCTCTCTCTCTCTCTCTCTCTCTCTCTCTCTCTCTCTCTCTCTCTCTCTCTCTCTCTCTCTCTCTCTCTCTCTCTCGCACACTCACACACTCTTACATTGGAAAAAAAAGGGCCCAAGTTTGCTCCCGTGTCTCAGTCTTGCAAGTTTGTCTGCCACACGCACACGCACACTCTCACCCTCTCACTCTCACCCTCGTAACGCCGCTCCTCCGCGATGGTTTTCTTCAGTTAGTTGGGCAACGGAGAAACAGCACCGTATTAACACACATGGAAGCACTTGAATGACTAACACACACACACACACACACATACAGTATCCCCAGTACCATGACTCACTATAGCGTCCCTCCCGCCCTTCATCAGCAGCGGGCGGCGGGTGGTCACGTTTCAGTCCGTGTATTAATTAGTCACGCCGGAGGACACGCGGCAGGGCTGTTTCGGTGTAGATGAAGGTTGTGTCTTATAAGCTGCTGCCGCCGCATCCCTTTCTCCTGTCTTGGTTGTAGACATATTTAATATTTGACTGATATTTAGTGACTCATATTTAATATTTGTCACTAACATGTGTGGAAACGACGTATTTTCTCAGTCAACGAGATATACATGGATAGCATAGACGTGCTGGAGGCTGCACCACCGCACTCGCCCACCACAATGAAAGGCGGGGAAAATGTATAAACACGCGCACACATTTGAAGATCAGGCTTGAGGAGCATCTCAAAATATAATGAATATTTATATCGATATAAATAAAAATAAAAAATCTTTGGTTCCTATGTCCCTGTAGCCTTGTGTGCGGCCAGCTTGGTTGTCGTGATAAGTAACCGAGTCACCCGGATCCGTGACGGCAGTGATAGGCGCACTAATGCCGCCTGGCCGCCGCTAAGCCCGCCTCACGGGGGCTGTGTAACATTGCCCAGACAGGCTGGCTTATCGGCGCACTTTAATAAGAGATCACTAAATTTCAGCCTGGCAAAGCATTGTTTAAAAGTATTGACTTGCTATTCTATTAACCCCTTCACGCCCAGATCTTTCCTTTGCTATATAAAATCGTCTGTTATTAGCTATAAAATTATGAAAAGTAACTAAATATACCAAATTAGTTAGTAGTCGGGTCACTTAGGGTGGAAAAAAGGCTTTCGCTTCACCTTAGGTGAAGGAAGTATTTTGAGGGTCTTATCCTAAGCATTTTGTGCCGCTGAATCCGAAAATCGTAGTTGGGTCACTCGTTAGCGGTAAGTTTTCGCGCAATTTGCAATTTGGCAATTTGGCAATAAAATTGGCAATTACAAATTGCAGAATGAGAACCAGACGTCGTAGAGACCTCGTTTTGGACTCAAATTGAAGCTTATTAAGAGTGCATAAAATGTTATTGAGTACTCCGTGGTTGTATCTGTTCGGATTACTGATCTATAATGGAAATTAGAGAAAAGTTGAAAAAAATTGGGAAAAATATAAAAGGAATAATTTTGGCCTTAAAGCCTGAGTTCTTAATAATTAAAAACTAAATTTTAATTAGTAAAAAAAGTAAAATAACAAACAATTGTTCTTAGGACACATTTAATTAACGAATTTGTGCAAGGGTGGGTACAATTATTGCGTAGAACAGGGTATTTCAACTGAAAAATGCTTAGGATAAGACCCTCAAAATACTTCCTTCACCTAAGGTGAAGCGAAAGCCTTTTTTCCGCCCGAAGTGACCCGAGTATTAATCCAGAACACAAAATTTCAAACAACGAAACCGAGTCTCCTCCGCGTATTTTTGGAAAATAACAATTAGAACACAAAAAAATCCCTTACTTGCGATAGCGAGCGTTCACAAGTTGAAAAAAATCGAATATCTAGTCGTCTACGCCATCGACGTCCTCATGCCCATCTTCCTCGTCGTTGATGCACATCTCGGGGAGCAATCGCAAAGCTCCGAACAAGGAGTCTGCAGGCGTTGACAGCGGCAGCGATTGGTCGAGCAGTTCGTCTTGCATCCGCACTGCATCCCATCCATGATACTTTGCGGGGCGGGAGGCAGGGTGGAAGGGATAGGCGCCAGGTTTGGTCCGTAGCCGTACTTGGTCGGGTCGAGGGTCACCAACTCCTTCTTCACAGCCCCCTCCCAGACGACGGCCTGTAGCTGGGCTCGCATAATGTGCTGGGTGGTGGCGTTGACTGTCGGAGGGGCCAGTGCTGCTCCAACCTTCTTCTTCTGAAGTGCCGTCCACCTCGCCTGCGGCAGAGAGCAGGTATATCCGTAAATTCTGCTCACGAATCGGCACAGCACGTCCAGGCTCTCTTGCGTCAGCGGACCAGGGCTTCGGAGTGTACCCAAAGCGTCGAGGGTTTGCTTGGTCGGCCGCCTGGAACACAGGCCAAGCTTGCAACTTGCCTTTCCTGAAGAGGGCGCAAGTGGTGTCGCAACCAGTCAGAGCATGGAAGGACGTGATCACATCCGGGTGAGAGCCCAGTTCATCGTGGATGAGCTGAACGTTGAAAGTCGTCTTGCCAAGCTGGAGGCACGTGTTGGGAGGTATCTTGGGGAAGTGTCGGAGGAGGAGGACGAGGACGTCAGTGTCCGGAGAAACTACGGTTGCCTCCACATCTTTGTCGAGCATGGAGAGATGATATATCATCTTAATGTCCGCTTCCTCTTGTTCTGAAGCGAACTTGGCTCCGTCCGGTCCAGAAGTTGCCACGGCTTTGTCGCGCCACGCGCAGACGACGCGTAATCCCCATGAATGGTGCTGGATTTGGGAGGCAATGAGAGAGGTCATAGCAGTCTTGTTGCTTTTGGTGGACAAGATGTTAGCCATGGTCATTCCAGCTTTGATCCTCGTCGCTGCTTGGATGTCGATATCGTATCCTCCACCTCGGGCTCGCTGTTCCCTCGTCTTGTCTTTGAGGGACGCGCCGATGTCGTACCTGTCAAAGACAAGGTGCAACTCCCCGTAGCCAACACCCAGTTGGGCAACTCTCTGCAGGAGGGATCCAACCAGGTCCTTAAAGTTTGCTGAGCCGGAAACGGGGTGCTGCTGAAGGATAGCCATCCCGTCGAGGACCAGCACGCGAGAGGATGAAGGGGTTTGCGAGGCCGTGGAGACCGCCGCGTTCATCTTCTCCAGAACCCTGAGAAGGGCACTTTTTGTCGTGACCCGCGGGTGGCCTTGGTCGTCAAAGAGGGCAAGAGGGAACAGGGAGAGCTCATAGTTGGAGATGATGGTGCGAAGGTCCAGACTGCTGTCGAGTTGGAGGGCGAGCAGCAGGCGCCGAGTGAAGTCTGAGGATCCACGCACTTAGCGCTCCCTATCCTTGAATCACTAGACTATAATCAAGCAATATTTTTCATGTCGAAAGATTTTTTCGAAAATTAAAAAAAAAAAATTCTTCTTTACCTTGAAGGTCCGGGGTGGGCGGCCTCCGCCGCAAGGTCCTGTTGCTCATCTCCGTACTGCCTCGCGAATTTGTGGGGCTGGATTTTAGCAATGCACTGTCGGTGCCACGACCAATCGTCCCTTCTAGAGGACCTCCTGTGGGCCTCTACGAATTCGCCTTTCGAAGCCCACTTGGCCAGCATACTCCGAACATCCTCCTTGGGCGTCCGAGGTCGAAGGACCACATCTCCGTTAGTTGCACCGCAAATGAAAACACGATTTCATTGCGAGACCTGGGAAGGAAATGTGCGATATAATAATGAATTTATTTTATTTACGGGTTTATAGCTAATTTCTAAAATTATAGCCAATGAAATTTTACATTTATTTGCGAAATTTCATTACCGTATGTCATAAAATACGACCATGAGGGGACAGTCAGAGAAAAGTTACCATTTTCTATTAATCAGACGGTAGTGCCTTTATGAGAACAGATACAGCCAGAAACATTTCATGACTTTTGATGTGAAATTAAGGCCAAAATTATTCCTTTTATATTTTTTTCCATTTTTTTCCACTTATCTCTAATTTCCATTATAGTTCAGTAATGCGAACAGATACAACCACGGAGTACTAAATAACATTTTATGCACTCTTAATAAGCTTCAATTTGAGTCCAAAACGAGGTCTCTACGACGTCTGGTTCTCATTCTGCAATTTGTAATTGCCAATTTTATTGCCAAATTGCCAAATTGCAAATTGCGCGAAAACTTACCGCTAACGAGTGACCCAACTACGATTTTCGGATTCAGCGGCACAAAATGCTTAGGATAAGACCCTCAAAATACTTCCTTCACCTAATGTGAAGCGAATCGCCCTAAGTGACCCTACTATAGTGGACAAGGAGTCTAAACAGGTCATTATCTATAAAATACTGCTAATATTAATTAAGATTGTCTGATGGTAGTCAAATTACAATGGAAATTACGTTCTGGGTCTCAAGGGGTTAATCAACAGTCATGTGATAAATTATGTGGATTGATTATATATGATTTTTGGTCTTCATTGACGCCATGCAAATATTGACCTTTGTCGTGAGTACCATGACTCCGATGTCCCTGCCATGCACTCACCTCTGTGTCTGTCTTGTCCTGCAGGGCTGCACCTCCGACGAGAACGGCGGCATGCTGCGTCTGGTGAGTATGCTTGTACGTATATTACTCATAATCAGGGAGTTACGTAGATCAATAGGGAGATGTTGGTTATGTATCAGAAAAATATTATATCAAAAGGATTAGTTACATCTGATGAGGGATATAAGCTACACGCGCCCCTTAGGAAAAATGTGATTGTGTTGTACTAGAAATGGAGATGAAAGGAGATATCTAGGTAGAGGTGGAAAGACATGAATCACATTAAGAAAAAAAACGAAACTACGCAAAGGCAAACGGACTTGCAAAAAGAATCAGGGAAATTGACTGGAGGGAAATGAGGGAATGACAAATGTCCAACACAAATATGACTTTTTCTTAGGAGTAGGCAGTGCATTTTTTAGGCAAATCTTACTGGGCGACATTATTTGGATATCCAGAAAGATAGTAGGCCTACCTGTTAAAATAGTTTTTTTTGGATACATCAACTTAACCCTTTTGTGTTGTGTATAAATAAAGATCATATGCAGTAATAAGAATGCACTTCTGGATCTAACACACACAGATAAGATGAACCATTGTATCCAGGAAGGATTTTATGAATAAATATCTTGTCGCCCAGTAGCTTGAAATTGTTCTTACTGGGCGACAGTTTTTCATCACTGGGAGACATTTTGGTCGCCCAGTTATGATGTTAAAAAATGCACTGGGAGTAGGTACTGTATGTGAAGAAGGAAGTAAAGCACATGTTAACTGTACAATTATTATGTAGTACGTATTGTATAGTGCACAAACTAGGAAGGGTTGGGACACGTGCTCAGTGTCACAGCTTATTTCATGGTAGTTAATTAGCAGCGTCATGATATTCATCACTGTTCATTGATTGCTAAATTATAATAATTATCTTAGACACTCATACACTGCATATCTTTAAGTCTCATTGATCCATAGCCACTGAAATGTATTAAAGTTTCATTATTTTGATGATTCTTGTGTCATTAATGTTTAGGGACATCTTAATTAACCTCAATGTTTAGTACTATGATAATTGATCATGATAATAAAGGGTCTGAGTTAGGGGGGGGGGGGTAAATGACCTGGTTGCCCCCCTCCCTCAGCGGACGCCCATGACCATTATAGTTTACTGTCAGCTTCTAAGGTAAGCTTGTCGCCCTTTATCACTCTGCTTGACCCTTTCCTCCCCCCCTTGACCCTTTCCTTTCCCCCCCTTGCCCCTTTAACCCTTTCCTCACCCCCCCACTTGACCCTTTGCTTCCCCCCTTTGACCCTTTCTTTCCCCCCCCCCAGGACAACGCCACCAAGGAGAAGGCCCTGCACACCATGTCATCCATGTCCTCGGCCCAGATCGTCTCGGCCACGTCCATGCATAACAAGCCCCTCGGCCTCCCGCCCTCCGGCGTCGCCTACCCCAGCCCCTTCTGGCAGGGCAGCCTCCAGGCGAGCACCAGTCAGGAGTAAGTCTACCCATTCTTTGTACTAGTCAGGAGTAAGTCTACCCACTCATTGTACTAGTCAGGAGTAAGTCTGCCTACTCATTGTACCAGTCAGGAGTAAGTCTGCCTACTCATTGTACCAGTCAGGAGTAAGTCTGCCTACTCATTGTACTAGTCAGGAGTAAGTCTACCCACTCATTGTATCAGTCAGGAGTAAGTATACCCACTCATTGTACTAGTCAGGAGTAAGTCTACCCACTCATTGTACTAGTCAGGAGTAAGTCTGCCTACTCATTGTACCAGTCAGGAGTAAGTCTGCCTACTCATTGTACTAGTCAGGAGTAAGTCTGCCTACTCATTGTACTAGTCAGGAGTAAGTCTGCCTACTCATTGTACCAGTCAGGAGTAAGTCTGCCTACTCATTGTACCAGTCAGGAGTAAGTCTGCCTACTCATTGTACTAGTCAGGAGTAAGTCTGCCTACTCATTGTACTAGTCAGGAGTAAGTCTGCCTACTCTTGTACCAGTCAGGAGTAAGTCTGCCTACTCATTGTACCAGTCAGGAGTAAGTCTGCCTACTCATTGTACCAGTCAGGAGTAAGTCTGCCTACTCATTGTACTAGTCAGGAGTAAGTCTGCCTAATCATTGTACCAGTCAGGAGTAAGTGCCTACTCATTGTACCAGTCAGGAGTAAGTCTGCCTACTCATTGTACCAGTCAGGAGTAAGTATACCCACTCATTGTACTAGTCAGGAGTAAGTCTACCCACTCATTGTACTAGTCAGGAGTAAGTCTGCCTACTCATTGTACCAGTCAGGAGTAAGTCTGCCTACTCATTGTACCAGTCAGGAGTAAGTCTACCCACTCATTGTACTAGTCAGGAGTAAGTCTGCCCACTCATTGTACTAGTCAGGAGTAAGTCTGCCTACTCATTGTACCAGTCAGGAGTAAGTCTGCCTACTCATTGTACCAGTCAGGAGTAAGTCTACCCACTCATTGTACTAGTCAGGAGTAAGTCTGCCTACTCATTGTACCAGTCAGGAGTAAGTCTGCCTACTCATTGTACCAGTCAGGAGTAAGTCTGCCTACTCATTGTACCAGTCAGGAGTAAGTCTGCCTACTCATTGTACCAGTCAGGAGTAAGTCTGCCTACTCATTGTACCAGTCAGGAGTAAGTCTACCCACTCATTGTACTAGTCAGGAGTAAGTCTACCCACTCATTGTACTAGTCAGGAGTAAGTCTGCCTACTCATTGTACTAGTCAGGAGTAAGTCTGCCTACTCATTGTACCATTTCAGGAGTAAGTCTGCCTACTCATTGTACCAGTCAGGAGTAAGTCTGCCTACTCATTGTACCAGTCAGGAGTAAGTCTGCCTACTCATTGTACCAGTCAGGAGTAAGTCTGCCTACTCATTGTACCAGTCAGGAGTAAGTCTACCCACTCATTGTACTAGTCAGGAGTAAGTCTACCCACTCATTGTACTAGTCAGGAGTAAGTCTACCCACTCATTGTACTAGTCAGGAGTAAGTCTGCCTACTCATTGTACTAGTCAGGAGTAAGTCTGCCTACTCATTGTACCAGTCAGGAGTAAGTCTGCCTACTCATTGTACCAGTCAGGAGTAAGTATGCCTACTCATTGTACTAGTCAGGAGTAAGTCTACCTACTCATTGTACCAGTCAGGAGTAAGTCTGCCTACTCATTGTACCAGTCAGGAGTAAGTCTACCTACTCATTGTACTAGTCAGGAGTAAGTCTGCCTACTCATTGTACTAGTTAGGAGTAAGTCTACCTACTCATTGTACCAGTCAGGAGTAAGTCTGCCTACTCATTGTACTAGTCAGGAGTAAGTCGGCCTACTCATTGTACTAGTCAGGAGTAAGTCTGCCTACTCATTGTACTAGTCAGGAGTAAGTCTGCCTACTCATTGTACCAGTCAGGAGTAATTCTGCCTACTCATTGTACTAATCAGGAGTAAGTCTGCCTACTCATTGTACCAGTCAGGAGTAAGTCTACCTACTCATTGTACCAGTCAGGAGTAAGTCTGCCTACTCATTGTACTAATCAGGAGTAAGTCTGCCTACTCATTGTACCAGTCAGGAGTAAGTCTGCCTACTCATTGTACCAGTCAGGAGTAAGTCTGCCTACTCATTGTACTAGTCAGGAGTAAGTCTGCCTACTCATTGTACCAGTCAGGAGTAAGTCTGCCTACTCATTGTACTAATCAGGAGTAAGTCTGCCTACTCATTGTACTAGTCAGGAGTAAGTCTGCCTACTCATTGTACCAGTCAGGAGTAAGTCTGCCTACTCATTGTACCAGTCAGGAGTAAGTCTGCCTACTCATTGTACTATCAGGAGTAAGTCTGCCTACTCTTTTGTACCAGTCAGGAGTAAGTCTGCCTACTCATTGTACTAGTCAGGAGTAAGTCTGCCTACTCATTGTACCAGTCAGGAGTAAGTCTGCCTACTCATTGTACTAGTCAGGAGTAAGTCTGCCTACTCATTGTACTAGTCAGGAGTAAGTCTGCCTACTCATTGTACCAGTCAGGAGTAAGTCTGCCTACTCATTGTACTAGTCAGGAGTAAGTCTGCCTACTCATTGTACCAGTCAGGAGTAAGTCTGCCTACTCATTGTACTAGTCAGGAGTAAGTCTGCCTACTCATTGTACTAGTCAGGAGTAAGTCTGCCTACTCATTGTGCTATACTGTTATTTTTATGAGGTGAAAAATCCTGACCCCTTGCTGCTTACTGACTGATATTTGATGCCAGGAGAAGGGAATACTACAGTTCTTCTAAGTTTCAGCTGTATTTTATCATAGTTAACCATATTATCAGGTAAACATAGACATCACTTTATTCCATTCTTTGGTTCCATAATTTCACACGATTGAACCACATGCTTTTTTTTTTCAAACCTGATAACACAGTCTCCGGCCAGCAGGTCATACATACTCCTCCTGGAAAAGTTACAACACTTCCTTTTCAAGAACCTTATTAAACTGAATTTGCTTTGCGTAAAAATAAATAATTTATTCTATTCAACATATTTTACGGATTAGAAGTTAAACTATTAGGATTAAACTTTTACTTTAGATATTTTTGCACATGCTGTAAGTACATTGAACACGTAAGGCAAAGTTATTTTACATTGTATTTGCTGCACCTCTCCTTTCCCCCACACATTTATCAACAACTGTTAGAAAGAATCCTTTTGCTGTTTACTAAATGAGATATACATTCTTTGATCTTGTCAACTATCATAATTACCAGCCTCGTATTGAACATCAGATCTCCACAAACCCACAATGGAAAGTCCACCTATTTCTAGGATGATCTTTGTCCCCACGCCCCATGACTTCAAGCAATCTTTGATCAGGATTCGCCTCGGCACCATTCCAGGCATCCTCATCATTGCAATTTTCTTGTGTTATCAAATCATTCACACTTTCTCCCCCTTCCTTAGCTGAAGGAGATAGTGGTTGCCTTGTTACAGGTTTGAGGCTTTTCTGTTTCCTCCCCATATAACTTAGGTAGCTACGAGATGCCTATACTTGGTGGCCTTGAAAAGAACAACTACATTTGGATATGTTTTGTGTATTTCATCATGTACTCGTCTTATGATAACTAATAAGATTGATTGATTGATTTAATGCCTAAAAAGGTGAATGTGCCAGAGGCTAACTAATAAGAACATTATAGCTTATGGCCCTTGGCAACATTAGTAAGACTTGTCCTCCCTAACTTTGGGGAATTTTCTTTTCAGTGTGAAGCCCTTTGTCCAGTCTTCCTTCATGAGCGGCGAGACCAAGCCGTCAGTGGGCGGCATGGGCGGGCTGCTGCAGACGGCCGCCGCGCCCTCGGTCACGGTGCCCCCCTGGGAGGGCCGCTCCATCGCCACTCAGAAGCTGCGACTGGTGGAGTTCAGTGCATTTATGGAGTCCCAAAGAGACCCCGACACAGTGAGTCCCTGATTGACATAGCTTTCCCATCCTTCTCAATGGTCCATCATAAAACACTGAGCTGGTTCTTTATTTACAATGACAACATGTGAATGAACTCTTAATGTTGTGTTCAGTCATTTATATTGATTTCCTGATTCACAGCTTATCCTTTGCTCGTGCTTTAGATGTTCCTTCCTAGCCTTGTGAAGGGCTTGTGTTACATCACCTGTTGGTATTGTAACTTCTCTTCATAATACTACCTTGGGTCAGGGATACAACAATAATGTTGTTATTCATTCTGTTTTAGTAAGTATTTACATATCAAGAAATTTTGTATATTTTCTCATGAAATTTATGATATGTCACCACCATGAGTGCCACTTTGATCACACCTTCCAAGCAGTGGGCAAAGAGGCGACGAAGCAAGGCAAATGGAAAACCGTCTTTGTTACCGTAGATAACACTATAGTCACCAGTCACTTGCCACTGCACTAATGCCGCCAGGCACAACATATTACGAATTTTAGCATCACTACAGACTTTTATGTGCCACTGAAAACATGTAGTGATGTACATAATATAAACTACTGTGCATGCCTCTTCAGTGGCACATAAAAGTCTGTAGTGATGCTAAAATTCGTAATATATTGTGCCTGGCGACATTAGTGCAGTGGCAAGTGACTGGCGACTATAGTGTTATCTACAGTACTCAATGCTTTATTGTCATTGTATTCATTAAACACCATACTCTTTTTCATACGAGTAAACATTTACCATTGTTCATTTGAATATTATTTATCTGCTTTGCTTAAACCATCCAAAATATATATGTATGTTTTTCTTTTCAGTATCAGAAGCACCTTTTTGTTCACATAGGAGGGCCGACCACGTACGCAGATCCAATACTAGAGGTGAGTGACAGTCTAGATAAGGTTGTCATGGAAAAGAGGGGAAAAAATATCATTCTTATTATCATTACTTAACTTTCATTAGATTTACATTATCTTACTTTCATCTTCCGTTCCCCCCCCCCCCCTCTCACACAAACAATTTTCTGCCATCAACTCGTGTTATTGATCACCATTTGAGTTTCATGTTCCCGGGTGTCATCAGCTTTCCCCTCTCACAACTCCATCCATAACTATATTGAGCAGCTGTGATGAATATAGTAGGCTTAAATTATTTCATTTGATGTGGAAAATTATAAAGGGTTGTGATAATTGCATAACACGTTTGCATAACAATATGTTTACTTAGCATACCATAAGGCTTTTGGTAGATTATCAAAACTTATGCAGAAGACAGAGTGCCAAAATGGAAGCCCTAAACATAACTTATTAAATTAATTAAATCTGTGTTTTTTCTATGTACTAAATGATTTCCAGGCTGGGGATTTGCTTCAATAATAAATTTCTACATAATTTCCAGGCGGTAGACATCAGGCAGATCTACGACAAGTTCCCTGAGAAGAAGGGCGGCCTGAAGGAACTGTACGACAAGGGACCTCAGAACGCCTTCTTCCTCGTCAAGTTCTGGGCTGACCTGAACGTCAACATCCAGGACGAGGCGGGGACGTTTTACGGCGTGACCAGCCAGTAGGTCACACGAAGCACTGTCTTATTAACTGTTCCTGTTACTAATTATTCTCATCTATACATGTAATTGTGAATCATGTGAGCTGTATAAATCATCTGATGTAACAAATGATGATACAAATTATTTTCATCTAAATTTTTTTCATGTAATTGTGAATCATGTGAACTGCAATACAAAATCATCTGCTTATGTAACTAAGAATAGACATTATGGTGTGTGTGTAGTGGGTTGTCTTACGTTTCTAGTCATCCATTCAGGTGGGGGAAACTTAAATAATTAATTATTCTATTACAAATATATTAAAGGATTTTTATTTTGAAGAGAATGTTTCAATAGGTATAAATGAAACTCACTAGGACACAGGAACTACCACGTGTAGATCTCACGGCCTCTTGTACCTTCCTTATTTTCTTATGTTCTTATGTACTAGTGAGTTAACTGCATAACAAAATATACTTCTATGCATAACTTTCCAGTCTCTCCTAGCATGGTTGTAACCTCGCCTTCCTTGTCCTGGCAGATATGAGAGCCCCGAGAACATGACCATCACGTGCTCCACCAAGGTGTGCTCCTTCGGCAAGCAGGTGGTGGAGAAGGTGGAGACGGAATACGCACGCTTTGAGAACGGTCGGTTTGTGTACAGGATTCACCGCTCGCCCATGTGTGAATACATGATCAACTTCATCCACAAGCTGAAGCACCTGCCTGAGAAGTACATGATGAACAGTGTGCTGGAGAACTTCACCATCCTGCAGGTACGTCCGTCACACCCCAGGGCAAGGGCACCGGCCAGGGACAGGCTACTCCTCACACACACCCCAGGGCAAGGGCACCGGCCAGGGACAGACTACTCCTCACACACACCCCAGGGCAAGGGCACCGGCCAGGGACAGACTACTCCTCACACACACCCCAGGGCAAGGGCACCGGCCAGGGACAGACTACTCCTCACACACACCCCAGGGCAAGGGCACCGGCCAGGGACAGACTACTCCTCACACACACCCCAGGGCAAGGGCACCGGCCAGGGACAGACTACTCCTCACACACACCCCAGGGCAAGGGCACCGGCCAGGGACAGACTACTCCTCACACACACCCCAGGGCAAGGGCACCGGCCAGGGACAGACTACTCCTCACACACCCCCCAGGGCAAGGGCACCGGCCAGGGACAGACTACTCCTCACACACACCCAGGGCAAGGGCACCGGCCAGGGACAGACTACTCCTCACACACACCCCAGGGCAAGGGCACCGGCCAGGGACAGACTACTCCTCACACACACCCCAGGGCAAGGGCACCGGCCAGGGACAGACTACTCCTCACACACACCCCAGGGCAAGGGCATCGGCCAGGGACAGACTACTCCTCACACACACCCCAGGGCAAGGGCACCGGCCAGGGACAGACTACTCCTCACACACACCCCAGGGCAAGGGCACCGGCCAGGGACAGACTACTCCTCACACACACCCCAGGGCAAGGGCACCGGGCAGGGACAGACTACTTCTCACACACACCCCAGGGCAAGGGCACCGGGCAGGGACAGGCTACTCTTCACACACACCCCAGGGCAAGGGCACCGGGCAGGGACAGGCTACTCCTCACACACACCCCAGGGCAAGGGCACCGGGCAGGGACAGGCTACTCCTCACACACACCCCAGGGCAAGGGCACCGGGCAGGGACAGGCTACTCCTCACACACACCCCAGGGCAAGGGCACCGGCCAGGGACAGGCTACTCCTCACACACACCCCAGGGCAAGGGCACCGGCCAGGGACAGGCTACTCCTCACACACACCCCAGGGCAAGGGCACCGGGCAGGGACAGGCTACTCCTCACACACACCCCAGGGCAAGGGCACCGGGCAGGGACAGGCTACTCCTCACACACACCCCAGGGCAAGGGCACCAGGCAGGGACAGGCTACTCCTCACACACACCCCAGGGCAAGGGCACCGGCCAGGGACAGGCTACTCCTCACACACACCCCAGGGCAAGGGCACCGGCCAGGGACAGGCTACTCCTCACACACACCCCAGGGCAAGGGCACCGGCCAGGGACAGGCTACTCCTCACACACACCCCAGGGCAAGGGCACCGGCCAGGGACAGGCTACTCCTCACACACACCCCAGGGCAAGGGCACCAGCCAGGGACAGGCTACTCCTCACACACACCCCAGGGCAAGGGCACCGGGCAGGGACAGGCTACTCCTCACACACACCCCAGGGCAAGGGCACCGGGCAGGGACAGACTACTCCTCACACACACCCCAGGGCAAGGGCACCGGCCAGGGACAGGCTACTCCTCACACACACCCCAGGGCAAGGGCACCAGCCAGGGACAGGCTACTCCTCACACACACCCCAGGGCAAGGGCACCGGGCAGGGACAGGCTACTCTTCACACACACCCCAGGGCAAGGGCACCGGGCAGGGACAGGCTACTCCTCACACACACCCCAGGGCAAGGGCACCGGGCAGGGACAGACTACTCCTCACACACACCCCAGGGCAAGGGCACCGGGCAGGGACAGGCTACTCCTCACACACACCCCAGGGCAAGGGCACCGGCCAGGGACAGACTACTCCTCACACACACCCCAGGGCAAGGGCACCAGGCAGGGACAGACTACTCCTCACACACACCCCAGGGCAAGGGCACCGGGCAGGGACAGGCTACTCCTCACACACACCCCAGGGCAAGGGCACCGGGCAGGGACAGGCTACTCCTCACACACACCCCAGGGCAAGGGCACCGGGCAGGGACAGACTACTCCTCACACACACCCCAGGGCAAGGGCACCGGCCAGGGACAGGCTACTCCTCACACACACCCCAGGGCAAGGGCACCGGCCAGGGACAGACTACTCCTCACACACACCCCAGGGCAAGGGCACCGGGCAGGGACAGACTACTCCTCACACACACCCCAGGGCAAGGGCACCGGCCAGGGACACACTACTCCTCACACACACCCCAGGGCAAGGGCACCGGGCAGGGACAGACTACTCCTCACACCTCTTGTCTTGAGGCATCTTGTGTTTAACCCCTTGAAGCCCAGAAGGTAATGTTCATTGTAATATAACCACCATTCGACAATTTTAATGAACATAAGCAATATTATATAGCTATGACCTGTTTAATATCCTTGTCCATTAGCTAATTTGGTATACAGGGAGGTCCCGAAGATACGAGCAACTAGGTTCCACCTGGCATACTCGTAAAGCGAAATCTCGTATAACGAAACACATAACTAATGGTAAAATATAGGTTTGGTTCCAGGACCATCAATTATTAAAAAAAAAAAAAAAAAAAAACTTGTTTTTCAAGCTAATAAACTATAGCAAACACAACAAACACACAGCGTCTATATTACTCACACTGTACTACCTATTCTGTAGAAAAAGCATTCTGAAAGAGAAAATAACACACAAAATAACATAAGTGCACATTAATTAAACATAAAACATGCATAACAAGTAAAAAAGACGTTGTACTGTAGGGAACCCCGCGTGATACAAAAGAGGGTAGTGTAGCAGTCCCAAGATTGGGGCAGCACACCTGGCTAATTACCCCTAAGGATCAGGCCGCGCCATATGCTTAATTACCCTTCAGGTAACGCCTTACTAGGGGTGACCTGACTGCGGTCCCTAGGTTGGAGCCGCACACTTAACTAATTACCCCTAAATGTCAGGCGGCGCCATATGCTTAATTACCCTTCAGGTCACGGCTTGCTAGGGGTGACCTGACTGGGGTCAACCAAATCCCCCTTTGTCCAGCCCGGGAGTGGTAGGGCGCGTATTTTGAACTTGATAATTTTACTCACCCCAGTTTGAATGTCTTGGCATTGGATTTTCGATCTCGTATATTGAAAATAGACCCTAATTTACACATCTCGTATCATCGGATTCTCGTATACCGAATGCTCGTATAACGGGACCTCCCTGTATTTAGTTACTTTTTCGTAGTTTTATGGCTAATAACAGACAATTTCATATAGCAAAGGAAAGATCTGGGCGTGAAGGGGTTAAGAAGTTTGTGGCCGTATGTTTATAATGATATTGAGATATCTTTCTCTTAATACTCTTGTTCATGGTTTGTGTCATGTTCAGCACCACAAAAAAAATATTATTTTAAAATTCAAAAGTTGCTGTTGGAATAAGTCATCATATCATTTGTACTGTCTTCACTCCCCTGTAGGAAACGTCTGGGGGAAAAAAGAAGAGAGATAAGTTAAATTAAAAGGATAAAAAGGATAAATTGCAAAATTGCCATTGTTAACCCTGTTTCCTCACACACAACTGGTACTCCCCACTGCCATGCATTCCCAGCACGCCATTTGGTCCAGACACTTTAAAGATTAGTAATATCAAATTATATAGCTTAACCTTATTATGATTTCAATGTACTAACACTTACTACAGTATCGTAGGTTTGGTTGAATGAGTTATATTCATGCCCAAGTATTTCATGGGTTGTTCCTGTTCCCTCAGGTGGTGACCAACCGAGACACCCAGGAGACCCTGCTGTGCGTGGCCTACGTGTTTGAGGTGTCCACGTCAGAACATGGGGCGCAACACCACATCTACCGCTTGGTCAAGGACTAACACCACGCCCCAGGGCAGCTCCTTCTTGCTTCTTGCCAGGAGCTGAGCTGGCTTCTTGTATAGCATCACGTTCTGCAGTGGGAAGACATGCCTTGTGAGGGACAATAGCTTCGTAGCTCACCAGTCACGGTGCCGACCCGACCCGACCCTGACCTGACCTCCTCTTGCCCTTCCACACCAGTGACGCCTGGAAGAGACGGTGGGAGGGAGTTTGTTACTCACACGGTTGTACTGGAAAGTCTGGCAGCTCAGCCTCCTCCAGCGGGCATCCTCAAGGTGGCGCTGCCCACCACGGCACCAAATGGCAGCCCGAGACACTCCCCACAGTGCAAACATGATACTCAAGCCCTGCCGGTGTCTTGAGTGACCCAGCGACACATAGAGGCTCAGTATTGGTCACCGATGCAACATGTGGAGTTCCTGTGGTCTGATATTCAGACTGACGGCTCTGAACGGCCGCTGCCGCTGCCGTCATTGGCACTGTGTCCACGCGCTGCAAGGCTGTGGCTGTGGGATGGCAGTGGTGGTGGAGCATAATAGCATGTATGGACGGACAGGGAAGGCAGTGGGTGTGTGTGTGTGTGTGGGAGGAGTTGCCTGTGGTGTGCCAAGTGACGGATGCTTGGGAGGTCATGTGGTGCCCCGCCGCTGCTGCACCAGCCAGGTCACCAACATGCAAATACCATGCAATGCCTACTGTACTTAACCAAAAAATAAACACCAGCATTCTCAAACCACATGATGCATACAATGTGACTACTCAAATATGAACAAAGTGATTGAATATTTTTGTAATTTATACTTGAGAAAATTAAATCTGTTTGCAAGTCCACGGTGAGGCATCCTTATGACAGTGTCTTTCACATCTCTATCCTTGTATTATACACTGTTTCTCTCCACTTGTACAAACTATCATGGAAGGCTGTCTTGCCAAAATAAGCAGCTTCTTCTAACCATCATTCTACACATATCGCTTCTTGTTTTATTCTTTTATTTTAATGTCTTTCTTTCTGTCTTCTGTAGTTTAGGTTTGTCAGTGTTTTTAAGAACCGTTGCTAGCGTAGCGACGCAGGAGGGCCCCGCGCTGCCCCTGGCCCAGCCCGCGCCCCTCCTGCCCATCACATATACCGGTAGATGATTATTATTATTATTATTTCATTTTTTTGCAAGTTGTTGATGTTGTTAGGGAATTTTTTGTGATCTCAGATGTTCTTATCCAAAGGCTTTAAAAGTCAGGAGGTGAAGTTATGAATGGTAATAGTTGTGTTGCAGTTCATTGTGTTGCTGTGTTAGTGCCAAGACAGACGGGGGAGGCGTGCAGCAAGGGTTGCCCGCAGCACAGCGTCACCGTGTGCTGCGGCTTGCATGGAGTTTATACAAGTAAGCAAAGATTGCCATATTAAATGATAATTTATGCTAATTCATGCCAAGGCTTTCTCACCTAATGCTAATTTACGAGAATTGTTTATTTTTCTTTGGTCGATAGCACACAAAGTGCCTTCATTGTTTAGACATTCTATTCCCTACTGTCTGAGGAAGGTTACAGCTGAAGCATTTCTGTTCAATAGTTTGATAGACAGAGTCAACAGATAAGGGAGGCCCCAGGCGGTGGTGACGGCGGCATACACCACAACACCACCGCCCAGCCAACACCAGGCCTCAGAGTGGGAGGGAAAGGCAGCTTGATGATCCCACCAACTACCTCTCCTGTCCACCAGCCCTAACAAGTCCTCCCTGGGCGGCGCCGGCCCACCACCCTCAGGCCACCACGGCCTCATGGCCTCTTACAAAGCTGCTAACTTTTTACAAGACCTATTGGTGCTGTTTTTATTTGTTTTTAGTTCATTTTTGTGTCTAGCTCTGGAAGTGTTATTCTTGATTAACACAGTGGTGCAATTTCTTGTAAGTCTTAGATTTTCAAGAAGCCGTTCTTAGCATCTCAAGACTAATACTAAAAAGTATTATACATTTTGTGTCACTTGTATTGAGGAAGTGTGAGTCTTGTGTGTGGTGGCCTGACAGTGTGGGTGGAGGCAGAGCGACGGGCTGAGGCAAGACACTTATACCAGAGGCTCCCAGTGTGGCATTTTGTGGTGTATTAAAGGCTCATGTCTGAAACACTCAGTATTATTGACTAAATGAATGATTCAGAGCCTTGGATATTCCTTCCTTGTGTCAAAATGTGTATGTGTGCATAGACCCTTACATGAGGACGTGTTCACGGGTCATGTTGATCCAGTGGCATCAAAAGCTATCAATCAGAAGACATGCATTACTCTTAGTAGGTTTTCTCAGTTCCATAATGTGTTTGTAAGCCTGTGTGTGGTAACAACCATCATATCTGGCTGGTGACCAGCCCTGACTTGAGCAGCTGTTCAAAATACAGGATAAGTGAGCCTCATACTGCTGTGATAAAGGAACACAGGATAGTATCCACTCTGAGTGTAGATTGCTGTTACTGCGTGCCACATGGTTAGCGTACTGTAAATGCATTGCAGAATTTTATCAGTAATTAACATACCAAGGATGCAAACAGAGACAAAAAAATATATATATATGCTAAGCATGTTATTCAAGTCATGCACCTGTAATTTCTTCCCTGCGGTGGGGGCGGCCTTCCCCGGGACAAAGGTGGAGTGTGGCTGCCCGCCTGTGGTGGCTGCAGACACACGCTGGGCCGGGACTTAGCCGGGTTGAGTCTGAGTCGCAGGGTTATGGACAATGTTGATATTGTAGATATAGAGCAAAATATGATATATTATAAAGAAACAAAATAGATGTTCTTGAAAAATAGGCTATATGTTGTGGAGCATATTGTTTTATGAATTTAGATTATATGAAATAAGAACCCAAATAAGTATTTGAACTGGTATTTGACTCAGACTTAACACAGTTAAGTCTTGGTCTGAAACTTGTCACAGAATCTGACTTTGTTGTAAAGTGTGTTTCTTGACCATTTTATGAGTTTTCAGAGTTATTGGCAGAAACGAGAGTTTACCATCGTGGTAAACTGGATAAAATACCATTTTGTACAGTTGTATAAAATAGACATTTTTACGTGAATTTTTCCTTTTCCTTATCCGGCTGTGTTTAGTGGGGGAACTCAGGGGAGTGGGGGCACAGATGGGATCAACATAGATTTCTACCTTTACCTTGGGGCAACATTACATTTGCAAAAACTGTTTCTTGGCACGTGGACTAGTGGTCATCCATAATGGCAGGTGACCTTTTTACTGTTTTATGTTATGCTTTTCAACCTTGAACCCCTTCACACCCAGACCTTTCCTTGGCTAAATTGTTTGCTAAATTTGCTAAAAAATTGTCTGTTGTTAGCCATAAATTAACGAAAAGTAACTAAAAATACCAAATTAGTTAGTGGTTAAGGATACTAAACAGGTTATATCTATAAAACATTGCTTACATTCACTAAAAATCGTCTAATGGCACCCAAATTACTATGGAAATAACGTTCTGGGTCTCAAGGGGTTAACAGTCTTGATCACTACAGGAAACCATGACATAAATTGTAATTATGAAAAAAAAAAAAAACATGGTTATAGCACATTTAAGATCTTTCTGAGAAGCTCTAATCACTGTGGATGAAACACATTATAAGAAGAAACATTGTAATTGAGTGAGGAAGCGTCACCCCTGTGGGAGCTGCTGCAGACTCCCACAGCCCCTCCTGAATGTCGGGCCAAGCGGCGCTGAATTCACACAGTTGCTTAAATATCTCGAGGAGACAAGAATATCAGCAGAATCTCGCCGGAGACAGGAAGACGATGAACGAAGTAGGCGCGAGGAAGGCCGGTGGCGACATGATGATGTGGCTAGAAGGACAGCAGATGAAGCCAGAAGGAGGGAGGACGACGAGCGTTTCACGGCGTTAATGCAGTTATTGTCTGCTCCCAAACCCGCAGGTGTCGCTTACACACCTGTTCAACCCACTTCTTCAGTGGACTCATCAGTGACTCAAGCTGTACCTCACCCTTCAGCGCCCGTCACCGTCCCAGCGACGATCGCCACCACTTCACCTGTTTCCACAGTTCCTGCGACTACTACGCCTACAGTTGTGCCCTCCACGAGCAAACATGTGGCTCACAGTCCTCCGACGTTGCAAGCTGATGTCTCCTACCAAGTGTTCCGACAACGGCGTCGATGTTGGCAGGATTTCTCCACCATGCTTGACTTACAGAAGCTGCCCCGAGAGAAGCAACTTATCCAGTTACGGATGTTTGTGTCACTGGACGTGCAGAGGATTCTCGTACATACCCTAGGGATCGCACCAGACACTTCTTTGACTGTAACCGAGGTCTCGACGAGTTGCAGTCCCACTTTAAGAGCCAACGTAACGAAGCTCTCCGCCGCCATGGATTCCTGTGTTGCAAGCAGGCGGACGGTGAGTCGTTCTCGGATTTCTACGTGCGGCTGAATAACTTGGCAGAGGAGGTCGAATTTAAGGCCGGTTCCCACTAGCCCGCTTCTATGGCCGCCGTTGCCGTACACCGCCCAACAATGACGTCACCATTATCACCGCTTGAGTGGTATTTGTGGTAACTGGGCACAGTTTGCACCTCCGCACGAGCGGACACCGCCGAGCGGTAGAGCTGACTTGATTTTAACTTTGTACGGCAGCCGTACACTGGTACGGCAGTGTGGTCAACTTTTTTGTAACGTCATTGTTGTTGTACGGCGGCCGTACAAGCGGGCTAGTGGGAACCGGCCTTTATGTTCTGGTAATCCTGTGACTTGTGCAGAGATCCAGCTGAAAATGGTGTTACTCATGGGCGTCAGATGAAGAGTTAATTCAACGTCTCATCTCCCTTGACACAGTTGCCTCTCTCCAGGACGTGGTTACCTGCTGCCGCTCATTTGAAGCCACCCGCAACACAGCCTGGATTAGGGGAGCTTGTGGTACTTCCTAATAATGTAAAAAAAAGATCTGAATATTTGTCAGACAGTTTTGACCGCACAGGTGCTAAAAGTGATCCTATCAGCATGATGGAGCATCTGCACACAGCTAACAGTGTAACACATTGGTTAGAAGACTGTCAGGTTCCTTATGCTAGTGATTGGTCAGGTAACAGCCCTGGGGGCACATTCACAGACGCTCACCTCCATGGTTAACAACTTAACAACTGTCATCAGCTGTTTTGGCATTCACAGAGGATATTGATGACGTCAGAGTTGTTGTTAACACGGCAACTGCCTATAGGGTGGTTTTAAGGAAGCTACGTACATAAAAACCCTCATAAATTGAGTATCCGTATATGATGTTTTCTGACTCAAGAACTGAACAGGGCAAGTATACAAACGAAATTAGGCCATATAACAAACCCAGGCGCTTGTGGTGATTTTGTTCTGTGGTGATGAGTCAAAAGTGGTGAGCGCGGCATCTCGACCCGGGTAGAGATGCCAGACAGCACCACGCATGGCTCCGTGGCAGACAGCACCTACACGTATGTGGTCACACTTTTCCACTGAAAACCCGAGCCCCTGTCCACCCAGCAGTGAAAGGGTACCGGGTGTTAGCCGGGGGTGTGGCAGGGCAAGAAGGAATGATGGAATAGCTGGAGAATACAAGGAATTGATCACAGTTGCGTGTGTGGAGGTGAGGCAGGGCAAGAAGGAATGATGGAATTATTTACTTTTTGAGAATTAAGTACGGACACCTGATTTTGGTGTGGACGATAAAGTTGTAAACACAGCTGAGAGCGTGGAAGCATTGTGATTGGCTGAAACTTTTTGAGAAATACTATGTGATTCGCTGGCGAGGCTGTGACGTCATTGTAGTCGCTCAGCCACTCAGCTTTGAACAACCATGTACCGCCACTGCCATGTCTCGTCTGTGAATACCCGTTAACACCGGGGTGTAGAAATAGAGGGATGTTGTTAAGCTAACAATCGTGGCCTTTAACTCTCTCTGAATCCCTGCCCTGATTTATACCCTATTAACAACCTCTGGCACCAGTGGCGGCTCGTGGCATAGGGCTGCAGAGCTGCAGCACCCCCAGACACTCACTGCCAGGTGTATCATGCCTTTAGAGACACAGCAGAATTGATACACTACTAACAAATATATCATAATAAAAAGTCATTACAGGGAGGTCCCGAAGATACGAGCAGTTAGGTTCCACCTGGCATACTCGTAAAGCGAAATCTCGTATAACGAAACACATAACTAATGGTAAAATATAGGTTTGGTTCAAGGACCCCATCAATTTAAAAAAAAATAATAATAAATGACATGTTTTTCAAGCTAAAATAAACTCTAGCAAACACAACAAACACACAGCGTCTATATTACCCACACTGTATTACCTATTCTGTAGAAAAAGCATTCTGAAAGAGAAAATAGCACACAAAATAGCATAACTGCACATTAATTAAACATAAAACATGCATAACAAGCAAAAAAGACGCTGTAATGTAGGGGACGCCAAGTGATACAAGAGAGGGTAGTGTAGAGGTCCCAAGGTTGGGGCCGCACACCTGGCTAATTACCCCTAAAGGTCAGGCCACGCCATATGCTTAATTATCCTTCAGGTCACGCCTTGCTAGGGGTGACCTGACTGCGGTCCCAAGGTTGGGGCCGCACACCTGCTAATTACCCCTAAATGTCAGCCGCGCCATATGCTTAATTACCCTTCAGGTCACGGCTTGCTAGGGGTGACCTCACTGGGGTCAACCAAATCCCCCTTTGTCCAGCCCGGGAGTGGTAGGGCGCGCATTTTGAACTTGATAATTTTACTCACCCCAGTTTGAATGTCGTATCATTGGAATTTCGATCTCGTATATTGAAAATAGACCCTAATTTACAAATCTCGTATCATCGGATTCTCGTATACCGAATGCTCGTATAACGGGACCTCCCTGTATATGTTATTTAATTATTTTCAATTCGTTACTAAGTGAATTTTCATTAAAACCAGACCAAATTTAAGTTACTTTCATATTTGCTGTACGAGTCATGTCTGCGCCACCGCCGCGCCACTAATGAAAATAGTGAGCTGCAGCCGAGGCAGCTAAATCTCGTCCCTCTCGTGTTTACAGTGCGTGTAGACGGTGTGGTTAAATCATGCTTTCTTTAATTACACTATGACGATGGAAAATCCAGTGAAGTATTTGCAAAACATCAACTTTTCCCAGCTGACATTAAATCAATCAATCATTGGGGGCATACGCCGGGGGGCGCGTCACCTCGCCCACCCTACGACGCCACTCCCGGGGGTCACCACGCGCGAGTTCCCATGCAGGCTCCTTTCCCATACCAAGCAGCTCTCGACAAGAAACATCAACTTGCCCCAGCCACGAGCCTTGTGGGCGCCCCCTTGGCCTCCTCCACGCCGGATTGTCTCTTACAGATACAACCCGATGGGAAGGATCGGTTTCAGGGTAGCGTGCCACATGCCCATATAGCCGAAGTTGGCGCTGACGGACTATGCAGGTAATAGGCCTCGATTCAGTCTCACGGTGCAATCGCTGATTTGACACGTAATCATCCCAGCGATACCCCATGATTCTGTGAAGACACTTATTACCAAAGGCATTGATTCGTCTCTTCAAGTCACTATTTAGTGTCCATGTCTCACAACCATAGAGTAAGACAGGGATCACAAGCGACTTGAAGATCCGGATCTTTGTCCTTCTGCACAGGTACCGACAACGCCAAATACTCCCGCTGAGCGAGTCCATAACACCGTGGGCTATGCCAATCCGCCGTAAGACTTCTTGACGTGACCCGCCGTCATTATGGACTGCGCTACCAAGGTATGTAAAACTTTCCAGGATCTCAATGTCCTCGCCACACGCATGAACAGACTGTACTGCTTCATCTAGTAAGTCTCCAAACACCTGGACCTCGGTCTTGAACCAGGAGACCTCAAGTTCCAAAGGCTTTGCCTCCTCGTGCAGCGCCTCGAGAGCCATCACCAGGACCTCCAGCGACTCAGCAAAGATTACTGCATCATCGGCAAAAACAAGATCAGTGATCTTGGTGTTGCCGACGGATGCTCCACAATCACTTTGATCTACAACCTTGTCCAATACCCAGTCCATACAAGTGTTGAAAAGTGATGGGGCAAGGAAGCACCCTTGCCTCACTCCTGTATTCACAGGAAAGAAGCTGGATACACCTGCCCCACACTTCACAACACTCTCAGTCCCATTAAGTAACAGTAAACAACTCTCAGTAACATTAAATGAAAAGACTGAAATCAAGCGGTACCAACTTTATTTTCAGGTAATACTGTAATTCTACCATCACCACCTCAGCCATCCCCTCTACTACCAACACTACCACCCCCACCATCCCTTCTACCACCACCACTACTACCATGCCCTGAAATCCGTGAATATCAACTACAACTCATACCTGAGGTAGATCAAATTTGTGTATCCTATACTGTAGTGTGAAGCTTGCAGTCCCTCCATTTTATTTTATCACGAGCCGCCACTGTCTGGCACCTGATCAAGAAAGATTTACAAGGGCACGACGTGAGCTCCCTCCCATACGTCAGGCTGTCATTAAGCAATCGGGGGTAAAAATTTACAATGTGACTGTTGCTAGATTTTCCAACAAGTTCAATTTTTTTTTCGTTCAATATTTGATGCAGTTACAATGGACGCAAACTGCGCGGTCGCTACCACCGTTATCGCTTACGTTTTCTAAATTGTTTTTTGCTCAGTATACTGTGCAGTATTAATCCACTTCCGCGTAATCTTCAAAACTTACCTTTTAACCTTATGAAAATTACAAAAAAACTACTTTTTAACAGGTTTCCGGAAAATAAAAATATTCCATCTGAAAAACTACCGATTTTTGGCCAGGAAAAATTAGGCTGTCTCAGAAAATGAGGTAATAATGGACGAGGACTTCGCGGTCGTTTTCAGAGACATCGACTAATTTTTCCTAGCCTAAAATAGGTGCTTTTTCTAATGGAGATAGTTTTATTTTCCGGAAACCCATACTTAAAAAAAAAAAATAATAATAATATTTCATCACCGAATTTGATGGTCGCCGTTTGCATTAAAAGCACTGTATCTCCATCAGAAAAAGCACTAAAACTTGGCCGGGAGAAATTAGTCAGGGTCTCTGATAACGGAAGTAATTGAATAGAATACCATACCAAACCTAACCATACCAATAGAACATACCAAACCTAACCTTATAGGTTTTAATGAAACCTAACCTAACCTTAACCACTAAGTGTATCTAACCTAACCTAAGGTTAGGTTAGGTTTCATTAAAACCTATAAGGTTAGGTTAGGTATACTTAGTGGTTAAGGTTAGGTTAGGTTTCATTAAAACCTATAAGGTTATGTTATAAATATAGGTTATTATATATAAACCTATAAGGTTATGTTATAAATATAGGTTAGTATATATACACCTATAAGGTTAGGTTTGGTATGTTCTATTCAATTACTTCCCTGTTATCTGAGACCCTGACTAATTTCTCCTGGCCAAGTTTTAGTGCTTTTTCTGATGGAGATACAGTGCTTTTAATGGAAACGGCGACCATCAAATTCGGGGTCAATTTACAGTTTCACCCAACCAACGATTTTCTGATGCGCCTTATGTTTTTCTGGTGTGTTTTTATGTTTTGAATGAATCTGCTAACCGTTTCTGTCGCAATTATTATTTTTTTTTTTTTTTTGCAAAAATGACAAAAAAACAAAAAAAATGAACCTAAACCTAACCTGACCTATACCTAACCTAACCTTTACCTAACTAACAAAGGTTTTTAGGTAGATAAAGGTTAGTTTTTTGTTTTGTTTTTTTAGTTAGGTTAAGGCTAGGTTAGGTATAGGTTAGGTTAGGTATGGGTTAGGTTAGGTTAGGTTAGGTATAGGTAAAGGTTATGTTAGGTTTAGGTTCATTTTTTTTTTTCATTTTTGCCAAAAAAAAAAAAAAAAAAAAATGCGATAGAAACGGTTAGCAGATTCATTCAAAACATATAAAAACACACCAGAAAAACGCAGGGATGTCAACAAGAAAAGAAAAACTTAAATAAAATAATAGGGTGACCAACTCATCCGAGCGCAGCGAGGCTGACCGAGCGTAGCAAGGGAACTTCCCAGCTGGGGGTTCGGGTTCGATTTTTTGTAAATTTCATGCTCTGAGAGAGCTTCTGAGAGGTCCTTGGTTATATCTATAATAATTTCTGGTCTCAATTTTGTCTTTTTTTGTGTCCACAATTTGTGTATATTGTTACGAAGGTCCTTGTTCGCTGGTACAAGCCAACAAGGGACGTGTCCTTCGTTTGTACCTTTGGGGCCTCGCCGGTGGCGGTTCGATGAGCGGGTCGAGCCGCCACGTCTCTCCTTCCCATTGGTGGGGAGGATCATGGAGAATCTGCGTGGGGCACCGCCAGGCTGACTGAGGGAGTAGGATCAACACAGCCAAGACGGGTGGACAGGCCCTCCTGCAGGATTACCGTGACCATTGCGCCTCGCATTACCCGCCCTGGAAAAGGCGCGTCTTCCCCTTCTTGTTGGAAGGGGGACGAGAGTGGCCCTGTGTTGGGCACGGCGTGGCCTTCCGGCTCAGTGGTGGCGACTGTGGGGTGGGGTCACGGCTCCAAGGGCGGCGCCTTTACGTGAGACTGACTTGTGTTGTGTTGGGCGAGAGAGACTGTGTTGTGTAGCGCGCCTACACAGTGTGTTGAGTCGACGGGTGTGTTGGGGACGGCGTGTAATAGTACACGGAAGAACAGTGGGGTGAGTCTGTGTGCGCTGGGGTGAGCCTGTGTTCGTGGGCGAGCAGGCAAGGGCGGCGCCCCTGAGAGAGACAGTGACTCGTGGGTGTTGGCGTGTGTCCCGCTCCTTTCCCGTGTGAGGGCAAGGGCGGCGCCCCTGAGAGAGACAGTGACTCGTGGGTGTTGGCGTGTGTCCCGCCCCTTTCCCGTGTGAAGGCAAGGGCGGCGCCCCTGAGAGAGACAGTGACTCGTGGGTGTTGGCCTGTGTGCCTTGTGAGAGAAACAAGTGATTTGTAGCCCTACATAGTAGAGTAGTTTGTAAATAAAAACCGTGCACAGAAGTAAGTGTCTCCCTTCAGTCCTTCCCGTCCCCTCCATTGCCCCGAGCCGTAAGTGTCGTGACGAAGCGGAGGGTGGTGGATGACCCCCCCCCCCCCTAGTTTCGTAACATTGGTGTCAGAAGTGGGATCGTGGGCTTTGGAGAGACGGCGAGGCTGAGGGGAAGGGACTCTGTGACTGAGCATCAGGGCGTCAGGCAAGATGACTGACCCTGCCGCCGCAGTAAGCAGCCCGACCACGCTGGGTGACTTGGTGGAGCTGCTGAAGCAGCAGTTTCAGGTTCAGGCCCAGCAGTTGGGGGCTCAAACGCGACAGGCGCTGGATGAGAACCACCAAGTGCTCATTAAGGAGCTGCAGAGCCTTACCGGCCACGGTATGGATCACCCGGCGGCGGTGGATCACCCGGCGGCGGTGGATCACCCGGCGGCGGTGGATCACCCGGCGGCGGTGGATCACCCGGCGGCGGTGGATCACCCGGCGGCGGTGGATCACCCGGCGGCGGTGGATCACCCGGCGGCGGTGGATCTCCCGGCGGCGGTGGATCTCCCGGCGGCGGTGGATCTCCCGGCGGCGGAGGATCTCCCGGCGGCGGAGGATCTCCCGGAGGCGGAGGATCTCCCGGAGGCGGAGGATCTCCGGAGGCGGAGGATCTCGCGGAGGCGGAGGATCTCGCGGAGGCGGAGGATCTCGCGGAGGCGGAGGATCTCGCGGAGGCGGAGGATCTCGCGGAGGCGGAGGATCTCGCGGAGGCGGAGGATCTCGCGGAGGCGGAGGATCTCCCGGAGGCGGAACTGAAGTTGTGGCGAGGTCGCCACTACTCACGAAGGAGGGGACAGTGTTACGAAGGTCCTTGTTCGCTGGTACAAGCCAACAAGGGACGTGTCCTTCGTTTGTACCTTTGGGGCCTCGCCGGTGGCGGTTCGATGAGCGGGTCGAGCCGCCACGTCTCTCCTTCCCATTGGTGGGGAGGATCATGGAGAATCTGCGTGGGGCACCGCCAGGCTGACTGAGGGAGTAGGATCAACACAGCCAAGACGGGTGGACAGGCCCTCCTGCAGGATTACCGTGACCATTGCGCCTCGCATTACCCGCCCTGGAAAAGGCGCGTCTTCCCCTTCTTGTTGGAAGGGGGACGAGAGTGGCCCTGTGTTGGGCACGGCGTGGCCTTCCGGCTCAGTGGTGGCGACTGTGGGGTGGGGTCACGGCTCCAAGGGCGGCGCCCTTACGTGAGACTGACTTGTGTTGTGTTGGGCGAGAGAGACTGTGTTGTGTAGCGCGCCTACACAGTGTGTTGGGGACGGCGTGTAATAGTACACGGAAGAACAGTGGGGTGAGTCTGTGTGCGCTGGGGTGAGCCTGTGTTCGTGGGCGAGCAGGCAAGGGCGGCGCCCCTGAGAGAGACAGTGACTCGTGGGTGTTGGTGTGTGTCCCGCCCCTTTCCCGTGTGAGGGCAAGGGCGGCGCCCCTGAGAGAGACAGTGACTCGTGGGTGTTGGCGTGTGTCCCGCCCCTTTCCCGTGTGAAGGCAAGGGCGGCGCCCCTGAGAGAGACAGTGACTCGTGGGTGTTGGCCTGTGTGCCTTGTGAGAGAAACAAGTGATTTGTAGCCCTACATAGTAGAGCAGTTTGTAAATAAAAACCGTGCACAGAAGTAAGTGTCTCCCTTCAGTCCTTCCCGTCCCCTCCATTGCCCCGAGCCGTAAGTGTCGTGACGAAGCGGAGGGTGGTGGATGACTCCCCCCCCCCCCCCCCCCCCTAGTTTCGTAACAATATGTATATATATATATGGTATATCATGTGGCATCCCTGCATTGAACTCTCCAGGCCTGGAGCCTGCAAACTTGACACAGTGAGGGCAGTGTGCCAATCGATACCAGCAGACCCCTGGATCATCAGAGCTATCTCACCTGGCTGTGGCTGCTGTAATCCACCCCCAACATACTGGCTGTGGGCTGCTGTATTCCACCCCCAACATACTGCCTCCTGAGCAAACTTGTAGCAGTGGAGTCAGGAGATATCGGCAGCCTAGTATTAACTTCCCGCTAGGCAGCCAAAAAATGTTTTATGGTCTGTGCTGGATCAGTGGCCAGGGTCAGGTTCGGCTGTGGGCTAGCCAACTATATACCCCCCCCCCCCCCTAATTTTTTAACCCGAATCTACACGATTCACAGAAATGACCCAGCTGGCAATAAAATACTCGGAAATCCGCGAATCCGCGGAAAATTGACATCCCTGAAAACATAAGGCGCATCAGAAAATCGTTGGTTGGGTGAAACTGTAAATTGACCAAATTCGGTGATGATTTTTTTAATTTTTTAATATCTTTATATATGGGTTTCCGGAAAATAAAACTATCTCCATTAGAAAAAGCACCTATTGTAGCCTTGTAGGCCAGGAAAAATTGGTAATAATGGAGGAGTTTCACGTTCGTTTTCAGAGACACCAACTATTTTTTCTTGGCCTACAATAGGTGCTTGTTCTAATGGTGCTAGTTTTATTTTGCGCAAACCCCCAAAAAAAGAAAAAAAAAATTAAACCTAACCTAACCTTATGTTTTAATGAAACTTAACCTAACCTACCCTAACCTAACCTTACAGGTTTTAAAGAAACCTAACCTTAACCACAAAATATACTTTTTTTTTTTTGGTTTGCGCAAAATAAAACTAGCACCATTAGAACAAGCACCTATTGTAGGCCAAGAAAAAATAGTTGGTGTCTCTGAAAACGAACGTGAAACTCTCCTCCATTATAACCGGAAAAATTAGTCGGTGCCTCTGAAAAAGACCGCGTAGTCATCGTCCATTATTACCGGGTCCTGTAATATCAAGAATTGGAGCTCTAGCCGACGGCGGCGAGAGTTCCGATCGGCGAGTTTCAGGTAAATAAATATGTAATTTAGGATGTAGGTAATACAGTCGTTTCACTCACCTGTGGACAGTCTTCCCACATTCCCTTTTCAGGCTAGAGTAGTTTGTTGCTACACCTAAGGCCACGGCACTGCCAGGAACCTGTGTTGACCTTGAACCATGGCGGCGGCTGTCACGTGACATAAACATCATCATCAGCAGCAGCCCGTATCAGCCGTATGAGCGTTCGAATGCGTATATTCTACTAATAGACTACATATTTTCTTTGGGACGAAGCTTAAAAGTGCATGATTTAGCAGCGCTTCAAAATACGCCTTATATGACATATGCATGGCCTCTGTGACAACCCATAACGTCCATGGGGACTAATAACAACCCTGTACCTACCGGTACAAGTTTCGAAGAGGAAGCAAATGCTGTCCAATTTTGCTTGCATATGGAAATACATTGTGAAAAAAAATAGATAAATGTACAGATTTTAGATTGCAAGGGAAAAGAAAAAGATAAAAAGCTTATTGTAAGAAGAAAGTGTTATTTGCGTGCCGTGATAAAGGCATCAGTGCATCAAGGAAGGAGTTTGTTTACGTGTGGCGTGTGAGGCTGTGCCTGTAGGGCGCCTGTCTGTGTGTCTGTCTGTGTGGCCGCCGCGATGGGGGACGAGACGTGGGCCAACATCCAGAGGGTCAAAAGCAACAGGGAGAGATTCAGAGAGAAGATCAAGAAGCGGCGGGCTGAACGCGAGACCCTGTTTAGCTCCGTGGTGGGCGGCGGCGGCAGTCCCAGCCCCATCAGGCCCCCCACCACGCCCCCGCCCGCGCCCGCCACGCCAGGTGAGGAGGAGGGAGGCCACAGGGGGATCTTGGTAGGGGGTAAAGCAAATTAGGGATATTATGTGAGAGTACTGAATGCACTATCATGTACGATATAGTTGGACTGGTTAATTTTAT
This sequence comes from Chionoecetes opilio, assembly GCA_016584305.1. Lineage (NCBI taxonomy): Eukaryota > Metazoa > Arthropoda > Malacostraca > Decapoda > Majidae > Chionoecetes > Chionoecetes opilio. Next base: position 256,734 of record JACEEZ010014817.1, read on the forward strand.
CAATTTGTAGAAAAAGATTCAAGTAATTCTTACAGGAAAATTTGTTTTTTCTGATGTTCTATGACGTGATTAGACCAATTTTGGGACCCATTCTAATTTTGGGTTTCACCCACCCAAAACTTGTGGGACCTGTGCGAAACCGTATTTTTTGGGTGGGGGAACATCATAACGAGATATTTGCAGTATAATGAGGCACATCATCAATCAAACCACATCATAAACGCCAGAAAAACAAATTTTCCTTCAAAAAAGCTATTCTTACTTAAACCTAACCTAATCTCAACTTAACACCCCCGCCAGGTAGGGATTAGTAAGGCCTCAGGTGGATCTTGGTTGGGAGTTAAGCAGATTAGGGTTATCATGGGAGAGAACTGAGCTCTGGCGGCCCTAATACTCACAATAGCGGTATAATTTCTGCTCCAGCATGTAGTGGGGATCCTATTCCCTTCAGGCAATAAAAAATGGCACTCATTTTCTTGTAACAATGACTAGGTATGATCAGGTCATATTTAAGTTTGGTTTAGATTAGGTTATGGCAAAGACTACTCTATACTGGACTTGCTACTCGTGCCCCCGCGCCAACCCGCCCATGACCAGTGGAGGCCAGTTTTGCGATTTTTGACATTTTCGAACATCACTCCCATCTCCCTTCCTATGGTTTACCAGTATAAATGATATACCGTTATCTTCTTAAATGTTTGTTCTATAATATTATCAAATAAAAAAAAGTAAAATACACTAAAGAAATGTCATTATGAGAGAGTGAAGAAATATGCATGAACTCAATATTCACATAAAATCTTCGCCATTTAATATTTTGCGAGAAAACGTTTTACATGAAACATAGCAATAGAAGTAGATTTTCATTAGCTTTCCATTGATATATTTCGTTTTCTGATAAATGAACTAGAACCATGCATAAATTAGGGTTAACTAAAAATATAACATCATCAATCTGATTGGCAAGTAAAAAAGTGTTCCATGAATACAGTAGACTATGGTTTATCAGTATAAATGATACACTATTATCTTCGTAAATGTTTGTTCTATAATATTATCAAATAAAAAATGAAATACACTAAAGAAATGCCATTATGAGACTGAAGAAATATGCATGAACTTAACTCTTCGCCATTTAATATTTTGCGTGCAAACTTTTTACATGAAACATATCAATAAATGCGGAATTTTATTAGCTTTCCATTGATATATTTCGTTTCTTGATAAATTAATTAGAACCATGCATAAATTAGCGTTAACTAAAACAATTAGTGCCGACCGGGGTAATTTGGTCCTGGTTTTGACAAACTTTGATCTAGTTTCCATATCTATTGAAATAAACAAACAAAAAGTTAATACAATCATAGGAGGGTCACTACCTATATGTCATTAAAGTTTGAACAAATTTCCATTATAGCTCTGTTAGCAATACACTGCGAAGTGCGGACCGCATTGTTACACTAAATGGGGTAAATCGGACCTAACTCTGGGGTAAATTGGTCATATATATATATATATATATATATATATATATATATATATAATATATATATATATAAAAAAAATTCTTAAAAATTTGACAAACCTCCAAAAACTTAAACAACATGTCATACCATGCCCATGGACACTATCAAACATTCTGTGAGCTGTTTGTTCTTCACATTCTCTGGTTAGGCGGAAAAGATGACCAACACGCACACGTTTGGGTTCCAGTCTTTGAGTTCCTAGTCTTTCTTCTTTTTCTAGGTCTATGTTAGTTTTTCTTTTATAATTTCTAAGCATTGTTACTTAATTTAGTAATACTTTACACTAGGGCCAGAATTCCCTACACAATTGGGAGTATGGTTTCTGTTTACCTTATTGGATTCTAGGAAACATTCTCTCTATGAGCTTCCGTCACAAAGCACTTCTTTCGGAGATATAAGATGTTTTTAATAGGAAGGAGATCCGAGTGTATAGGAGATATGAAAATTAAACTAACCTAACCCCACCTTTTGACTCACTAACCTAACCTAACACACGCTTTAACCTCCAAACTAATGTCAAATCTGCATTAAAAAAGTGTCTGCGGCAAGGGAAGAACAGAGGCGATGCAGGTCACAAGAGGAAGAAGAGTCAGGCGCACGTAAACACTTGGCTCTCGCCTCCCTATGAACATGTCATTATCTTCGAAAGTAATGATTTGCGACGGAAACTCATAGAGAAAATGTTTCCTAGAATTAAATAAGGTAAACAGAACCACACTCCCAATTGTGTAGGGAATTTCGGTCCTAATGTAAAATAATACCGTTAGGTTACGTAATCAATGCCCATGTTAGGTTAGTTAACTAGCAGGGAGGTATGGGTGGGCATAGCCCCCCAGTTATGTCAGGAGAGTATTGGTTTATAGGAAGTATTGGTTGAAACTGCACATTTACCGTATCCATTAAGGTAAACAGAAATCATTCTCCCAATTGTGTAGAGAATTCTGGTCCTTGAGTAAATATTTACCCTTAATTTATATACCAGCACCCTTAAACTAATTCCATATTAGCATTCAACAATCTGAAACAAAAGAAACAAGTGCAAATAAGCAGTTAATCCTCACCGTGATATGCCGTGGGGGGTACATTACACTGGGTCCAATTTACCCTGTGAGTGATTTTGTTACCGGGGTAAATACGGACCCAAACTGAGCATTGATCATACGAAAATGAAACAAGATAGAGCATTTTTTATATTTTCATGTTAAAGTAGAGGAAAAACACTATATATACGCTTATTTACAAGAATGTACTCCGTCTCGTATTTGAATCCCATGAAAGTTCGCCAAATCAGCTGAGTTTGTAAACAAACTTTGCCGCAACTTTTTTTTGCTGTCATTTTACTCATTTTCTATTTTGGTTTCTGGGTTCAGTTACATATCGATATTTATATTCATATTAATACTAGAAATGTTAAAATGGTTGTTTTACTACATGGGATATTCAAAAAGTTCTGTTACACTCTTATTTATATTGAAACAAACACCAAAGCAAAAATGGCGGTCCGAATAGAACCGGTCCGTTGGAAGGACCAAATTACCCCGGTCGGCACTACATCATCAATCTTGTAATTTTCCCGATTGACGAGGTTATTTATTTAGTTAACGCTAATAGTACTAATTCATTTATCAGAAAATGAAATATATCAATGGAAAGCTAATAACATTCCGCTTCTATTGCTATGTTTCATGTAAAATGTTTTCTCTCAAAATATTAAATGGCGAAGAGTTTAAGTGAATATTAAGTTCATGCATATTTCTTCACTCTCTCATAATGTCATTTCTTTAGTGTATTTTAATGTTTTTTATTTGATAATATTATAGAACAAACATTTACGAAGATAACGGTATATCATTTATACTGATAAACCATAGGAAGGGAGATGGGTGTGATGTTCGAAAATGTCAGGAATCGCAAAACTGGCCTCCACTGGAAATAACCCAAACTGAGTAGCAAGTCCAGTATACAGTAGTCTTTGGTTCTGGTCATGTTTAGGCAAAGACTGCTGTATACAGTAGTCTTTGGTTCAAGTTATGTTTAGGTTAGGTGAGATCTAGGTTAGGTTTTGGTCAGGTTTTGTTGTGTTATTTCCATAAAATAAGTATCTAATGGTGCGTGGTCGCCCAGCCGCCCCAACTGGTTGGCCGGTGCGGAAAACTCTTCGTCGCCTCACAGTCATTGGAAATACACTAGATACTGATACTTGGCAGGAGTGTCATCCCTCCCTGAGTGTAAGCATTATTGATACCCCCAGCCACTGCCTCCAATGGGAGTGAGGACTGGAGTCTGGAGTGTGCCTTGCTAGAGTGCCTCAACGGGGCGGTGCCTCCGGTGCCCGCCGCCCAGCTCAGCCTCACACTCTCCAACAAGCTGAGGAGGAATCTGGAGGCCAAAGATATTGACAACCTCTTGCAAAAGTTTGCTTACAAGGAGCTCATCAGGTGAGTCACAAGACTTCTTCATTATAGACATTGACAAAATTTTGAAGATGCAGTTACACATTCGTACCATATTTCAAATATAAAATATTTCTAGGCATAGGGCATTATGTAGAATTTTTATAATATCTATGAAGTAATGAAATTTAAGTAAACATGTTTATTTTTCTTTGTTCATATATATCTTTTCTTGCGCAAAATAAGTAGGTGAAGAAATATGTGAAAATATGTTTTTAAAGCTGTAGTGACACAAAAATTTAAGGGTCATTACTTTAGGTTATGCTGGAGGCTACAGTTTATTATGTTGATATATTATACATTTATTAAGCCTAAATAATGTCAATATCTTGTATATACATGTAAATGGTTTCCCCATAAAACTTGGTGAGGTAAAAAAGGTAGTAGTAAGTACACACAAACCTCGTTTTCCCGGACTAATAGGGGGGAGCACTGGTCCGGGAATCGCAAAAATCCGAGGCCATTACCCACCCCCGGACGTTTATCCTACTCAAGTATTTACTGTCCGGCAATCGCCAATATCAACTACCCTGCCGCAGACTTTTACGTCACTTTGTTGTTGTTTTTAAGGCTGCGAGGATCCCTTGGGGAACACTATGAGCCCTGGTGATGTCCTATGATGCTATCACAGGCGCTGTAGTTGAACTGTCTTCCTCAGGAAGGCACAGGTGAGGCAAATGACAGCGTGTTGCCGGGAGGGGTGGACGCCAGCCGCCGCCAACAGGGTGGGCAGGTCACAGGTCACAGGTGGCGACCTTCAGGGTGAGGAGTTGAGAGCGTAGCACTACACGGTGGAAGTGGAAGCGCGGACACTGCAGCAGAAAGTGTTCAATAGTCTCAGAGACGTTCCTGCACCAGGGGCAGTGAGGGTTAGGGGACTGACGGAGGCGGTGCAGGTGAACCATTAGTGTGTAATGTAAACAATACGACCGCTGAGCTTCTTCTTGTGACCTTTGTCGCTTAGTATCGCTTCATAGGTCCTCTTCCACTTCGTCTCCTTCGTTAACAAAACTTGTTAACTCTTCCCCTGTTTATTTCACCTGGGAAAGACATTTTGATCAGTTTTCAATCCTTTGATTATCATCCTAATTCATTGTCTCTTATGTGTTCTTATCTCCCAGCACTGCGTTAGGAACACTTTGGTGAGGTTTACAATACTTTCAGTTTCCTTTCTGTCCCCATACAGCCCTAACACCGTACACAGGGCCCCGTCTTTCTGCTCTAGTCTCCTGTCCCACTCCTCTCTGCCTAGAGAATGCATGCTGCCACCTGGCGGGAGGCCAGCCGCCGCCAGCAGGGTGGACAGGTCAAAGGTGGCGACATTCAGGGTGAGGAGTTGAGAGCGTAGCACTACATGGTGGGAGTGGAAGCGCAGACACTGCAGCAGAAAGTGTTAAATAGTCTCAGAGACGTTCCTGCAGCAGGAGCAGTGGGGGTCAGGGGACTGACGGAGGCGGTGCAGGTGAATCGTTAGTGTCTTGTGCCCAAATGTAAACAATATGACCGTTGAGCATGCTGCCACCTGGCGGGAGGCGCGGACACTGACCAGGGGTGACAGGAGACGCTCGGACCGCCGGACAACTTTGTCGATTTACGGACTGGACCAGGCATTTGTCCGGGACTCTGACATATCCCCGTACCTCGGATTTTGTCCGGCAAATCCGATATCCGGGAAATGGAGGTCCGGAAAAACGAGGGTTGTGTGTATATTCAATTCGTGGCCCTGGTAACACAGCCTTCATGTAGCTCTGTTGTGAAGGTAAAAAACATGTTTGATGTGCAGCATAACGCAAGACGGGGGCGAGGGTCACACCAGCATCACGGTGACGGCGGTGCAGCACAGCCGGGTGACGGCCGTGCTGGGGGCCGACCACAGGGACAGGCTGAAGCGGCCCAACATGGTGTCCACAAAGCAAGGTGATCAAGGCCCTCTGTTTAACTCTTATTACTGTGCAGAAAGCATCATCATCATCTTTCTGTTTAACCCCTTGAGAACCAGAACGTAATTTCCATTGTAATTAGGCTGCCATTAGACGATTTTTATTGAATATAAGCAATGTTTTATAGATATGACTTGTTTAGTATCCTTGTCGACTAACTAATTTGGTATATTCAGTTACTTTTCGTAATTTTATGGCTCTACAACAGACAATTTTTTATAGCAAAGGAAAGATCTGGGCGTGAAGGAGTTAACGTCAGATTTTTCCATAATGTCTTTTGAGGTTAGACGGTCGATGATACGCTTCCTATTGTCAGCGTTCATCATACTGTGCCAAAAGCAGCTCACATGAATAAAAGGAACTACCACGTGTAGGTCTCAAGGCCTCTTGTAGCTTCCTTATTTTCTTATGTTCTTATATCCTAGTGCAAATCATTATTTATGGCAGAAGTGATTACGGACTGACACTATAATCCCTCCCACCCTCAGAGGAGAGCCCCCCCGCCGGGCACAGTGCCAGCACCTCCGAGGAGCCGCCGTCCAAGGTGCCACGCCAGGCCAAGGATGACAAGATGAAGAATGACAAGGAGAAGAGGAAGGACAGGCAGGAGGATGATGTCATGGTACGCTTGTTATGTAGAGCCTCAAGCTGGATAGCTTAATGTTGGCTTTGACTGCAGAATACAGGGAGGTCCCGAAGATACGAGCAGTTAGGTTCCACCTGGCATACTCGTAAAGCGAAATCTCGTATAACGAAACACATAACTAATGGTAAAATATAGGTTTGGTTCCAGGACTCCATCAATTTATATAAAAAAAAAAAAAAAAATATATGCTCTTCAAGCTAAAATAAACTATAGCAAACACAACAAACACACAGCGTCTATATTACCCACACTGTACTACCTATTCTGTAGAAAAAGCATTCTGAAAGAGAAAATAGCACACAAAATAACATAACTGCACATTAATTAAACATAAAACATGCATAACAAGCAAAAAAGACGCTGTAATGTAGGGGCCGCCACGTGATACAAGAGAAGGTAGTGTAGGGGTCCCAAGGTTGGGGCCGCACACCTGCTAATTACCCCTAAAGGTCAGGCCGCACCATATGCTTAATTACCCTTCAGGTCACGCCTTGCTAGGGGTGACCTGACTGCGGTCCCAAGGTTGGGGCCGCAAACCTGCTAATTACCTCTAAATGTCAGGCCGCGCTATATGCTTAATTACCCTTCAGGTCACGGCTTGCTAGGGGTGACCTCACTGGGGTCAACCAAATCCCCCTTAGTCCAGCCCGGGAGTGGTAGGGCGCGCATTTTGAACTTGATAATTTTACTCACCCCAGTTTGAATGTCGTATCATTGGATTTTCCATCTCGTATATTGAAAATAGACCCTAATTTACACATCTCGTATCATCGGATTCTCGTATACCGAATGCTCGTATAACGGGACCTCCCTGTAGTAGTGTTGGCCTCTTGTATTGTATTGCAGTGTGTCCTGACGCCTGTTCCTCTTATTTTGTACCCTTAACTAAGTATCTATTTATATTTTATCTATTCTATCAGCGTCTATTGTAGATTATTTCTCAAAAGATTTCATTACCACTTTTTAGAATGTAAGTAGCTATTGCTTGATCTACTTGGTAAGGAAATAAGACTGTCATGACATTATGGTGCTGTCAGAAGCATTACCACTGTATCCTTTGGTTTCCCTGGTTATATACTCCTTTCCCTTCATCGTCAGGTAGTTAGTGCAAAGTCAATAGGGAGTTTTAAAAGGAGGCTAGACAATTTCGTGGACGGGGATGAAAGGTGGAAGTAGGTACTAGTATTAAGTAATAGGAACTACCACATGTAGGTCTCACGGCCTCTTGTAGCTTCCTTATGTTCTTTTGTTCTTATGTTCTTTCCCTTTATCCCAGAGCCTGCTGTCGGTCCAGAGCATTCGGGAGCGTGAGACCAAGAAAGTGGGAGAGGAGATCATGGAGTTGTTAAGTAAACCCACAGCCAAGGAGCAGAGTATAGCCCAGCGCTTCAGGTCCCAGGGAGGTGAGTGGCAGGGAAGGTGTCAGGCTACTGGGGTGGTCATGAAACGTGAGCATGTAGAAATATCAGAAAGCTATTCCCAAACTAAAGTAAGCTGGAAAAGCGTAGATTTAAAAAGGAAGTAGGGAGAAACTGGTTCACAAATAGGGTGGTAAATGATTGGAATGGACTCAGTCGTCAGGTGGTTAATGCGGAGTCAATAGGGAGTTTTAAAAGGAGGCTGGATAATTTCATGGATGGGGAAGAAAGGTGGATATAGTATTAAGTAACAGGAACTACCACGTGTAAGTCTCGCGGCCTCTTGTAGCTTCCTTATTTTCTTATGTTCTTGATTAAATGTGAGCATGTCGAAATATCAGAAAGCGATTCTCAAACAAAAGTACGAAACATATATGTAGTGTGTGATGAAACTTTGGAAAACATGGGACACTTTGCACGGAAAACATGGGACACTTTGCATGGAAAACATGGGACACTTTGCACGGAAAACATGGGACACTTTGCACTGAAAACATGGGACACTTTGCACTGAAAACATGGGACACTTTGCACTGAAAACATGGGACACTTTGCACTGAAAACATGGGACACTTTGCACTGAAAACATGGGACACTTTGCACGGAAAACATGGGACACTTTGCACGGAAAACATGGGACACTTTGCACTGAAAACATGGGACACTTTGCACGGAAAACATGGGACACTTTGCACTGAAAACATGGGACACTTTGCACTGAAAACATGGGACACTTTGCACTGAAAACATGGGACACTTTGCACGGAAAACATGGGACACTTTGCACTGAAAACATGGGACACTTTGCACGGAAAACATGGGACACTTTGCACTGAAAACATGGGACACTTTGCACTGAAAACATGGGACACTGCACTGAAAACATGGGACACTTTGCACGGAAAACATGGGACACTTTGCACGGAAAACATGGGACACTTTGCACGGAAAACATGGGACACTTTGCACGGAAAACATGGACACTTTGCACGGAAAACATGGGACACTTTGCACGGAAAACATGGGACACTTTGCACGGAAAACATGGGACACTTTGCACGGAAAACATGGGACACTTTGCACGGAAAACATGGGACACTTTGCACTGTTTTACCCAGAATGTCAGTGTTTGTGCCATACACCAGTCACTTTGCAACAATGAATAGTAAAGTGAGAGATATGACAGTGGAAAAGCATAGATGTAAAAAAGAAATAGGGAAAAACTGGTTCACAAATAGGGTGGTAAATAATTGTAATGGACTCAGTCATGGGGTAGTTAGTGTGGAGTCAATAGGGAGTTTTAAAAGGAGGCTGGATAAATTCATGGATGGGGATGAAAGGTGGATGTAGGTAGTGTTAAGTAACAGGAACTACCACGTGTAGGTCTCGCGGCCTCTTGTAGCTTCCTTATTTTCATATGTTCTTATATGTGAACTAGTGATGAGATTGGTATGTTGTGTTGCAGGAGCCAAGGTGCAGGAGTTCTGTCCACACGGCACCAAGGAGGAGTGTGAGCGCACCATCAAGAAGGGGGGACTGCAGTGCGGCCGTCTGCACTTCCGCAAGATTATCCAGAAGCACACGGATGAGTCCCTGGGCGACTGTTCCTTCCTCAACACCTGCTTCCACATGGACACTTGCAGGTCACCACCACCACACGCCCTTCTTCTTCTTGTGACCTTTTTGCTTAGTATCGCTTCATAGGTCCTCTTCAAACTTCGTCTCCTTCGTTAACAGACTTGTCAACTTCTTGTGAAAAATAATAATAATAATAATGATGATGATAGTACGTACATGAATAATGAAGTACTAAGTGACAAGACAAAACAATAGGAAAGAAGATTGTAATATGTAATCACTATCATTTTTTTTTTCTTCTTCTTCTTGTGACCTTTTTGCTTGGTATCGCTTCATAGGTCCTCTTCCAACTTCGTCTCCTTAGCTAACAGACTTGTCAACTCTTCCCTTGGTTATTTCACCTGAGATACTAAAACATTTGCATTAGTTTTGGTCCTTATATACTAACATCCTAATTCATGGTCTCCTTTTCCACCCTCCCTTTGTCCTGTCCCATCTTGTTTTACATTAAGCTTTAAAAGTGTTTCAATTACTTCCCTTAAAAACCCAATTTCTTCACCTATCTACTCGACAAAACCTACCAGATAACTATCCCCTCTTCTTCAATGACACTCAACTGTCTCCCTCTTCTACAATCCCCCTCCTCATCCCCTCTTCTTCTTCCTCATGGTTGTTTGCCCTTGGCCAGTCCTTTATGATGAAAAATAACAATAGAATAAAAACATCCAATGTATTCCCAGGTACGTCCATTATGAGGTGGACTACACGGGGGTGAGCGAGCAGCAGCAGCAGCAGCAACAACAACAACAGCAAGAGCAGCCCTCCTCCCTCATGCCACCCTCGGAGCGGCCCCGCCAGGAGGAGCGCACCATCCTCTTCCCCCCGCAGTGGATCCAGTGTGACCTCAGGTTCCTGGACATGTCTATACTAGGTACTGGGATCAGGGTGTTATGTCTATACTAGGTACTGTGATCAGGGTGTTATGTCCATACTAGGTACTGGGATCAGGGTGTTATGTCTATACTAGGTACTGGGATCAGGGTGTTATGTCTATACTAGGTACTGGGATCAGGGTGTTATGTCCATACTAGGTACTGGGATCAGGGTGTTATGTCCATACTAGGTACTGGGATCAGGGTGTTATGTCTATACTAGGTACTGTGATCAGGGTGTTATGTCTATACTAGGTACTGGGATCAGGGTGTTATGTCTATACTAGGTACTGTGATCAGGGTGTTATGTCTATACTAGGTACTGGGATCAGGGTGTTATGTCTATACTAGGTACTGGGATCAGGGTGTTATGTCTATACTAGGTACTGGGATCAGGGTGTTATGTCTATACTAGGTACTGGGATCAGGGTGTTATGTCCATACTAGGTACTGGGATTAGGGTGTTATGTCCATACTAGGTACTGGGATCAGGGTGTTATGTCTATACTAGGTACTGGGATCAGGGTGTTATGTCTATACTAGGTACTGGGATCAGGGTGTTACGTCTATACTAGGTACTGGGATCAGGGTGTTATGTCTATACTAGGTACTGTGATCAGGGTGTTATGTCTATACTAGGTACTGGGATCAGGGTGTTATGTCTATACTAGGTACTGGGATCAGGGTGTTATGTCTATACTAGGTACTGGGATCAGGGTGTTATGTCTATACTAGGTACTGGGATCAGGGTGTTATGTCTATACTAGGTACTGAGATCAGGGTGTTGCCAGTCTTGTCAGGCTGGAAGGGGGTAGGAAGAAGGACATTTTCGAAGCTTTTTATAGTGTTTACTGCATGGCCGGGGTTTGATAGCATAAGACGTTTTTTTAACTATAGCAGTTATGTCTGAGGGCCATCAAAGTATGTTCCTTACCTCCTAACACAGTGGTTCTCAACTATTGGTCCATGATAACTTTTTTAGTGGTCCACAGGATGTTCACAATATTTGGAAATGAACTGAAATATATATGAAACCAAAATGTTAGCTGTCTAATTTATTTTATTTATTTCAGAAAATTCCGTTTACTTTATATTTACAGGATATATATTTATAGCCAACCCTTTACCTACCTTTAAAATGTACCCTTTTTCATCATATCTCTTAGGTCAAAAAGGAGATGGTCCATGATTTTTTTTTCAATTTGGCTAGTGGTTCATGGCTTGAAACGAGTTGAGAACCACTGTCCTAACATGACAGTTGATATGTTTTCCCTCTTAGAAATAGCATGTACGGTATATTATGATGAGGATGCTAACTCTTCAGATGACTGCATGGATGGTTGATATTCACTCCATGTCAGATCTGAGGATGTTTGGGTGTAGCCTTGACTTTAGGCGTCTCTCTGCCCACAGGAAAGTTTGCGGTGATCATGGCTGATCCACCCTGGGACATCCACATGGAGCTTCCCTACGGCACCATGTCTGATGACGAGATGCGGCAACTCAACATTCCCATCATGCAGGACGAGGGACTCATCTTCCTGTGGGTGACTGGCAGGTTAGTTTGGAATGGACTCAGTAGACAGGTAGTTAGTGCAGAGTCATTAGAGAGCTTTAAAGGGAGGCTAGATAAATTCATGGATGGGGATGAAAGGTGGATGTAGGTAGTGTTAAGTAACAGGAACTACCACGTGTAGGTCTCACGGCCTCTTGTAGCTTCCTTATTTTCTTATGTTCTTATGACACTGCTTCCCCCATGATCAGGGCCAAGGGGCTGTGTGCTGCTGGAGGGGGAAGATGCAAGATATTACACACATACACTGTCCACACATACCTAACCACATGCTAAATTAAACTAATTAAATTAAATGCTAATTAAACTAAAATGACACCTAATTCATCTAATTCTTTGGGGAGGCGGTAGCAGAATGGTTAGCGTCTCTGAGTGGCGTTCTTGGTGACCCGAGTTCGATCCCCAATGAGAACCAAAATCCACTTTAAATCTTTCTGTACCATCGAGTGGCCTAAGAACACCCACATGCTGCCCATTAACTCTACCTTCGATTGCAAGTGCAATCAAGGAGGACACAGGGGGGCGGCATGAGCCTCTAATCACAGGCGTCACTATAAAAATCCTGCCTACGCCACCACGGGCGAGGGCCAACCATCACAGCCCTCAAGTGAACCTCCAGGGCTTGCCAGGCTGCCATCCCACCCCTGGAGGTCACTGCCTACAGGCACTATAGGCACACATGTAAAAAAAAAAAAAATAATAATATTTGTGATCATTCAAGAAAAGAATTATGCTATTTTTTCTTAGGTATGGTAATATCTAATCCCTCATGACCAACAGTGTATGTGTGGTGATGACCTGTGGTGTGTTTCAGGGCCATGGAGCTGGGTCGGGAGTGCCTCAAGCTGTGGGGTTATGAGCGGGTGGACGAGATCATCTGGGTGAAGACCAACCAGCTGCAGAGGATCATCCGCACCGGCAGGACGGGTCACTGGCTCAACCACGGCAAGGAACACTGTCTGGTGAGTCCGCACACCCTGACCTTGACCTTGACCTTGAGAATGTGATCATGCAGGGTGACTCATGATTATTGTACAGTAGTAGTAATTGTTGTAGTATTAGTAATAGGGGGATTTGATAGTAAATGGGTCATCATCCAGCTACAGTTCTCCTTTGGTTATGGGGAGAGTTTGTTTGAAAGGAGACAACTAATTTTCTCATTAATAAAGGTAACCTTTTCTTCTTTTTCTGCTACAGGTGGGTATGAAAGGTAACCCCAAGATAAACCGCGGCCTCGATGGCGACGTGATTGTGGCGGAGGTGCGTGCCACCAGCCACAAACCTGATGAGATCTACGGCATCATTGAGCGGCTGTCGCCCGGCACACGCAAGCTGGAACTCTTTGGCCGTCCTCACAATGTCCAGCCAAACTGGTATGTAGAGTCAATTTTTTTTAACGAGGCAAAAACTCCATTCTATTTTACCCCTTCACGCCCAGATCTTTCCTTTGCTATAAAAAGATTGTATGATGTCGAGCCATGAAATTACGAAAAGTCACTGAATATACCAAACTAGTTAGTCGACAAGGATACTAAACAGGTCATGTCTATAAAATATTGCTTATAGTCACTAAAAATTGTCTAATGGCACCCAAATTACCATGGAAATTACGATCTGGGCTTCAAGGGGTTAAGGTCTCATGCTTAAAATTATGCCTATGTTTACCTGATAATATGGTTAACTATGATAATATACAGCTGAAATTTAGAAGAACCGTACTATTCCCTTCTCCTGGCATCAAATATCAGTCGGTGAGCAGCAAGGGGTCAGGATTTTTCACCTCGTAAAAAAAAAAACCAGTATAGTATTAGTGCATATTATAGCATATGTTTCTCCACCAGGGTGACTCTCGGCAACCAGCTGGAGGGTGTCAACCTGCTCGAGGAGGACCTGGTCAAGGCCTTTAAGGAGCGCTACCCGGATGGCATCTGCCGCAAACCCTCCCCTTAGGACGGAGGGTCAGAGCGTTAATGGCTCCGTGTGGTATTCACTGGTTTTGTATATCACCGTGGAGGAAGAAATACAGTCGACTCGATTTAACGGACTAAAAGGGGGGAGAACTGGTCCATTAGTGCGAGGGTATTTTCCCAGGGGTGTGAAAATATAGAAAAAACACAGGATAAATTGTGAAATAAATGAGAAATAATCACAAACACAACCAGACTGAGTAGCTAGGTTGGGAGGCAAACAGTGACTGGTGCTACACGCTGGATTTGGCAAGAACACCTGCACTGCTCGGACACTTTTTCAAGCAGCTGACGTTTTGAATGGCTTAGTCCGCTTTTCCGGTAGTGAATGGAGTCCGTTAAATCCGAAATCCGTTAAATCGAGGGTCGGCTGTACTTTGTTTCTGTGCCCATACATGCTGTGGCCACTGAACAGCTCCATGATGGGTTTTAATGTTGCAGTTGTGCAATTGTCTTTTTCTGAGGTTTTGGGAAAAAATTGATAGTACTGATGCAACAGAATACTACCGCCATCATTCATCACTTGACTTATGAAATTGTTGACCGCTTTGAGTCAGATACATTATTAATTTTCAATGAATGATAGTTTTTATCTCAATTATAGATTAAAATAGCTTCATATTTTTCATGATGTTGAAATTATTATATAGTTTTATGACAGGCAATGATTTTCAAGACATACCATCATTGTTAAGTAGACATCCACTGTAATAAATGATTTTATTTTTTTGTTCACACTTTTCATTTATTGTACAACCTAATATCTAGAAAATTATAGCAGTTTTATGCAACTTTAAAAATAATTGTGATGCCAGTCCATGAAAACCCCGATTACCGACCCAAGGTAGTCACTTCATCATTAACTAGGCGGGATTTTGTGGCCAAAACTATCATGAAATCATAGTTCATGGTATTTTGTAGCAATTAGAACTAGTACAGCAGCAGGTTTTGATGGCTGCTGGTCCCCTCCATTAGAACATAAGGAAGCTACAAGAGGCCGCGAGACCTACACGAGGTAGTTCCTGTTACTTAACACTACCTACATCCACCTTTCATCCCCATCCATGAATTTATCTAGCCTCCCTTTAAAGCTCTAATGACCCTGCACTAACTACCTGTCTACTGAGTCCATTCCAATCATTTACCACCCTATTTGTGAACCAGCTTTTCCATGTTTCTTTTTTAAATCTACGGTTTTCCAGCTTTAATCCGTTACTTCTTGTTCTAACCTGGTTACTAACCATAAGAACTTTTCCTATCTCCTTTATTAAATCCCTTGGGTTGTGCCATATGACCTCTGATGTCTGGCACATTTCCCCTTTTTTGGCATTAAATGAATCAAGGCGAAGGTGTCATGAGGTTACAGTGCCACCTCACTCATTGTCAGGGTGAGGGTGGCATGAGGTTACAGTGCCACCTCACTCATTGTCAGGGTGAGGGTGGCATGAGGTTACAGTGCCACCTCACTCATTGTCAAGGTGAGGGTGGCATGAGGTTACAGTGCCACCTCACTCATTGTCAGGGTGAGGGTGGCATAAGGTTACAGTGCCACCTCACTCATTGTCAGGGTGAGGGTGGCATGAGGTTACAGTGCCACCTCACTCATTGTCAGGGTGAGGGTGTCATGAGGTTACAGTGCCACCTCACTCATTGTCAGGGTGAGGGTGGCATGAGGTTACAGTGCCACCTCACTCATTGTCAGGGTGAGGGTGGCATGAGGTTACAGTGCCGGCTTCTCAGTGTCCGCCTGTCTCATATACTTGACTTAACTCTTCTTTGTCTGGCACATTCCCCTTTTTTGGCATTAAATCAACTTTTCTTTCCTCTGTAGGTCTTTTGTTGCATTGACATCCTCTTCATGCCCTTGTCTTTGTTTCTCAGTGGCTGCAATGTATATATGCTCCGAACTATAAACCTAGGAAACCTAATGGATATATATAGGAAAACCTAGGAAAATATAGAAGGGAAGGTTATAAGGAAACAGGAGGAGGAAGGATGATCATTGCTGTTGAATAACCAAAGTAGTGCTCCAATATGGTAGGATTGGTAGCTTGCCAGATTCATTTTCTTTATTCTTATGTGTTTTATCATACATGTATAGGCCTCTTCCATTTGTGCCAAAGTTGCATGAACCAGTTCTTTCAGTTCAGGGTTGGGTTCTGGGTTCAGGGTTGGGTTCGCGTGTCACAAATGGAACGCAAAAACCCCGTTTTTTGTTTACAAACATACTCAGCTGGCGAGGCAATTTAAGAGAGAGAGAGAGATACCGAGAGAGAGAGAGAGATAACGAGAGATATAACTCAGCTAGCTGCTATGTGAAGGGATCATATCAAGTTTAAGATCGCGGGAACGCATGGCCTCCACCAGCCATGTATGCCTCTTTTATGCCGTCTGACATCCTCTCCGACTCGTGCATGCGGAAAACCCTTCACGATAAGAGAAATAGGGCCCAAGGCGACCATTGTTTGTTATGAACTGAAAACTCTACCCAAGCTACCCACCTCTCAATGTGAGTAGAGAAAGTTCACGGGTTTTGCTGAGTCACTACGCGCTTTGCCTCGGACCCAGGTTTTCGTGCGCAAATGGAACGCCTGAACTCTTGGGTTCCGTGAACTGGTTCTTGAAATGTCGCAAATGGAAGAGGCCTTAAAAAAGCCTTTTTAAGGCCTCTTCCATTTGCGACATTTCAAGAACCAGTTCACGGAACCCAAGAGTTCAGGCGTTCCATTTGCGCACGAAAACCTGAGTCCGAGGCAAAGCGCTTAGTGACTCAGCAAAACCCGTGAACTTTCTCTACTCACATTGAGAGGTGGGTAGCTTGGGTAGAGTTTTCAGTTCATAACAAACAATGGTCGCCTTGGGCCCTATTTCTCTTATCGTGAAGGGTTTTCCGCATGCACGAGTCGGAGAGGATGTCAGACGGCATAAAAGAGGCATACATGGCTGGTGGAGCCATGCGTTCCCGCGATCCTAAACTTGATATGATCCCTTCACATAGCAGCTAGCTGAGTTATATCTCTCGTTATCTCTCTCTCTCTAGTTCTCGTTATCTCTCGTTATATATCTCTCTCTCGTTATCTCTCTCGTTATCTCTCGTTATCTCTCTCGCTATCTCTCTCTTTCTTGTTATCTCTCGCTCTCTCTCTCTCTCTCTCTCTCTCTCTCTCTCTCGTTATCTCTATATCTTGATATATCTCTCTCTCTCTCGTTATCTCTCTCTCTCGTTATCTCTCTCCCGATCTCGTTATCTCTCTCCCGATCTCGTTCTCTCTCTCTCTCTCTCTCTCTCGTTATCTCTCTCTTTTGTTATCTCTCGTTATCTCTCTCTCTCATTATCTCTCTCGTTATCTCTCTCTCTCTCTCTCGTTATCTCGTTATCTCTCTCGTTATCTCTCTCTCTCTCTCTCTCTCTCTCTCTCTCGTTATCTCTCTCTCTCTTAAATTGCCTCGCCAGCTGAGTATGTTTGTAAACAAAAAACGAGGTTTTTGCGTTCCATTTGTGACACGCGAACCCAACCCTGAACCCAGAACCCAACCCTGAACTGAAAGAACTGGTTCATGCAACTTGGGCACAAATGGAAGAGGCCTTTAACATTTATTTCAGTCTTACAATATACAGGAGGAAATGGGCCGTCAGAGTTTTGGTCTGATTCTGAAAAGAATTCGAGAGGCGGACGGACCTACCTAAAAAAAAAAAAAAATTATAAAATAAGGCCGTAGGGCTGAAAAGTGTAATAATTATACAATTTCGTTACATACAAAAGACGCTTGTAGTTCTGAAATGTCTCCAATGTCACTGAGAGCTCCAGTAAACACATGACAAGATAATTAACTAGAGGTTGATGGCAGTTCCTCCGCCCTCATCGTCCGCTGCAGTGTTGTTGTTGTGAAAGTGTTGTCACTGTTGTGTTCCCGTCCTGTCCTCGGCCCTTATTTTGGTAAGACAGGATTATTAGGGTGGTCCTTTTTATCGAAACCGACCGATGTACACTAACCGACCCTAACCGACCCTAAAACCAGGGCTCAAACAAGGTTAATGTTGGTTCTGAAGGTGGTGGGGGTATGCAGGGTATCTCAACATGCCCTTGACAACATTTCAGATCAATACCTGGTCGCTAAGTGGTCAAAACCGGCCATTTATATCTGCTATTTATATCTGCTTTTTTTTTCTTTATTTTTGCAGAAATGACAAAAAAAAAAAAAAAAAATGAACCTAAACCTAACCTAATCTAACCTTTACCTATACCTAACCTAACCCATACCTAACCTAACCTAACCTAACCTAACCAAGGGCCGGTTTCGTTCGCCGATATTAACAAAATATATAATAAGTCTACTTTGGCCCGACATATCGATCTGAAACTTGGAATCTAGCATCCCCACACCCCCCCGCCCCTCCAACCCCCCCCCCTCACCCCCCTACCCCCAACCCTACCACCCAGTTTCGTTCGGTTTCGGTAAGGGGTAGTACCGGATTATTAAACACACATGGATGACTGTCAGCTTACATAGGAGTACGGGGAGGCAGAATCTACTGTCCTCGTAATAACCAGACTGTTAGGTAAAGATATGAATGTGATTCGATATTGAATCATCCTTCGGTAAATTTGTCTCCTCTTCAGACCCAGAACGTAATTTTCATTGTAATTTGGCTACCATTAGACAACTTTTGGTAATAATGGACGAGAGTTTCACGGTCGTTTTCAGAGACACCAACTATTTTTTCTTGGCCTACAATAGGTGCTTGTTCTAATGGTGCTTGTTTTATTTTGCGCAAACCAAAAAAAAAAAAAAAAATTTTTTTTAAAGTGAAACCTAACCTAACCTTATGTTTTAATGAAACCTAACTTTAACCACAAAATATATATATATATATATATATTTTTTTTTTTTTTTTTTTTTTTTTGGTTTGCGCAAAATAAAACAAGCACCATTAGAACAAGCACCTATTGTAGGCCAAGAAAAAATAGTTGGTATCTCTGAAAACGAACGTGAAACTCTCGTCCATTATAACCCAACTTTTAGTAACTATAAGCACTATTTTATAGATATGACCTGCTTAGTATCCTTGTCGACTAACTAATTTGGTATATTCAGTTATATTTCGTAATTTTATGGCTAACAACAAACTATTTTTTATATAGCAAAGGAAAGATCTGGGCGTGAAGGGTTAAAACTGATCATTCCTTTTTGTGCCCCGCTTACAGCCACCAGAGGCCTTCATGTCATTGAAGCTATGTACAGGGCCGCGGTTAGAGATACGGGTCCGTACCTATAGACGCCGCGGCAAAAGATACGTATCCGTAGCCTTACATTTGACTGAGAGAGTATGTATGGGTAAAAATGGACGAGGACTGCGCGTTCATTTTCTGAGACATTGATTAGTTCTTCCTTGCCTAAAATGAGTGCTTTTTTAAATGGAGGTATTTTTGGTATTATTCCAGATGAACACCGAATTCACTTTGGGGAATGAAACAATTTTTTTCTGGTGAGTTTGGATGTGTTTTGAATTACAGTAATCTGTTAACCGTTTCTGTCGCAAATTTTTTTTTTTTTTAATTTTTTTGTTAGATAAAGGTTAGTTTTTTTTCTCTTTTTTTAGTTAGGTAAAGGTTAGGTTAGGTTAGGTTAGGTAAGGTATAGGTTAGGTTAGGTTCAATTTGTTTATTTTCTTTGTGATTTTTGGAGAGAGAAAAAATTGATTTGCGACAGAAACGGTTAGCAGATTAATTCAAAACACATCAAAATTCACTAGAAAAAAATAGCTTCGTCCACCAAAGGAAGTTCGGTGTTCATCTGGAAATTTACCGTATTTCTATATTGGCTAATATTTAGAACATGACTGTGTCTGGATCAGAGGTGGCCACCGCAAACGAAAATCTGCAAACCCCAATCGTTACATTCCGCAACCCCAAGTCCGCAAATTTCTTGAAGTTCACATTTCCGCAACTGCAAGTCTGCACATCGCAAACCAAATAGGTGATATTTTCTCTGCATATATTGCAAAAATAGAGGTAAAGCACATAACGTTTTTACGGCTGTGACATGGAAGGTCAACGTGAATATTATTCACTGTGAATATTGATAGACGAGAGTTCCAGGTCTCGCTCTGGCGGCCTTAATACTCCTCGTCTTTCTGTATAGCTAGTTTCTGCTTTAACGTGTAGCCTAATAGGTGTATTATTCACTTCCGGAAATTAAAAAAACTACTATGTCTTTTATTGATGATAAATTCGGTTAGTTGAGGTTAAGTATAAGTTGAGGAAGTGAATAGGATTAGTGTTAGTAGTATTGGTAACTAGCACAGGTTTGGTAAGGTTGGATTGCTGCACTGTACATGATAGAATGCATGTTATTTGCAGGGACGACGCCATGATTGGGACGCTGCCGAGAGCTGTGCCGGCCCTGACCTGCAGCGGCGCCGCGGCCCTGCGTCACGCCGCCCCCAGGAGCCGCCTGCTGCTCTCCCTCAGAAGGCCGCACACACTGGAGGGCGTTGCGAGGCACTACAGTGGGCGGGAACTGTTGTCTTCGGTCTCAAGTTGTTTACGGAGAGATAATGAGTAAGCTTAACCTCGTAATTTGTATTGTATTCAAAGATATAATGAGTAGGCTAAGTTTAAAATCGTAATTTGAGATATAATAAGTAAATCTAACCTTGTATTTTGTTTGTATTCAAAGAGATAATGAGAAAGCTTAACCTCGTAATTTGTATTGTATTCGAAGATATAATTAGTAGGCTGAGTTTAAAATCATAAATGAGAGATAATGAGTTAGCTTAACCTTGTAATTTGTATTCAGAGAGATAATGAGTAAGCTTGACCTCGTAATTTGTATTCGAAGAGATACTGTAATGAGTAAGCTTGACCTCATAATATGTATTCGAAGAGATACTGTAATGAGTAAGCTTAACCTCGTAATTTGTATTCGGAGAGTTAATCAGTAAGCTTAACCTCAAAATTTGTATTCGGAGAGATAATGAGCAAGCTTAACCTTGTAATTTGTATTGTATTCGAAGATATAATGAGTTAGCTAAGTTTAGAATCGTAATTTGAGAGATATTGAGTAAGCTTAACCTTGTAATTTGTATTCGGAGAGTTAATGAATAAGCTTAACCTTTTATTTTTTTGCCTATGTGTTAATAAGATATCTTGCTATACAACTTCACAAGACAGTATGTATGTAAGTAAGTAAATATGTACCTGTGTTAATTATTAAGTATGGATGTTGGAAGGAAAAAACTCACAATTTGTATTTCCAGGCAATCCTCTGCAGCTCCAATATACGGGATTGTGCAGAGTCGATCCTACAAGAACTTTGGTCACCGGAAAACAAAAGAGAATTTAGGGGTGAAGCTGTTTTATGTATTATTTACCGCCTTGTTCTTTGGTGTTACACTGGACTGGAAGTAGTGAGTATGCCGGATGGTTTTATGTACTGGAAAGCTAACCATGTATTTTCATTTTTGTTTATTGGTTAATTACCGTTGTTGTTTAGTGCTCTGTTATTCTATTGCTCTATTGTTTATTGTCTGTTGTCTCTATTGTCTATTATTCTATTGGTCTATTGTCTATTGTCTATTGTCTATTGTCTATTGTCTATAGTCTTTTGTCTATTGTCTATTTCTCTATTGTCTATTGTCTATTGTCTATTGTCTATTATTCTATTGCTCTATTGTCTATTGTCTATTGTCTATTGTCTATTGTCTATTATTCTATTGCTCTATTGTCTATTGTCTATTGTCTATTGTCTATTATTCTATTGCTCTATTGTCTATTGTCTATTGTCTATTGTCTATTGTCTATTATTCTATTGCTCTATTGTCTATTGTCTATTGTCTATTGTCTATTATTCTATTGCTCTATTGTCTATTGTCTATTGTCTATTGTCTATTATTCTATTGCTCTATTGTCTATTGTCTATTGTCTATTGTCTATTGTCTATTATTCTATTGCTCTATTGTCTATTGTCTATTGTCTATTATTCTATTGCTCTATTGTCTATTGTCTATTGTCTATTGTCTATTATTCTATTGCTCTATTGTCTATTGTCTATTGTCTATTGTCTATTATTCTATTGCTCTATTGTCTGTTGTCTATTGTCTATTATTCTATTGCTCTATTGTCTATTGTCTATTGTCTATTGTCTATTATTCTATTGCTCTATTGTCTATTGTCTATTGTCTATTGTCTATTGTCTATTATTCTATTGTCTATTGTCTATTGTCTATTGTCTATTGTCTATTGTCTATTGTCTATTGTCTATTATTCTATTGCTCTATTGTCTATTGTCTATTGTCTATTGTCTATTGTCTATTATTCTATTGTCTATTGTCTATTGTCTATTGTCTATTATTCTATTGTCTATTGTCTATTGTCTATTGTCTATTGTCTATTATTCTATTGCTCTATTGTCTATTGTCTATTGTCTATTGTCTATTGTCTATTATTTCTATTGCTCTATTGTCTATTGTCTATTGTCTATTGTCTATTATTCTATTGCTCTATTGTTTTTGTCTATTTATTGTCTATTATTCTATTGCTCTATTGTCTATTGTCTATTGTCTATTGTCTATTATTCTATTGCTCTATTGTCTATTGTCTATTGTCTATTGTCTATTATTCTATTGCTCTATTGTCTATTGTCTATTGTCTCTATTGTCTATTGTCTATTGTCTATTGTCTATTGTCTATTATTCTATTGCTCTATTGTCTATTGTCTATTGTCTCTATTGTCTATTGTCTATTGTCTATTGTCTATTGTCTATTGTCTATTGTCTCTATTGTCTATTATTCTATTGCTCTATTGTCTATTGTCTATTGTCTATTATTCTATTGCTCTATTGTCTGTTGTCTATTGTCTATTGTCTATTGTCTATTATTCTATTGCTCTATTGTCTATTGTCTATTGTCTCTATTGTTATTATTCTATTGCTCTATTGTCTATTGTCTATTGTCTATTGTCTATTATTTCTATTGCTCTATTGTCTATTGTCTATTGTCAATTATTCTATTGCTCTATTGTCTGTTGTCTATTGTCTATTGTCTATTGTCTATTATTCTATTGCTCTATTGTTTATTGTCTATTGTCTATTGTCTATTGTCTCTATTGTCTATTGTCTATTGTCTCTATTGTCTATTGTCTCTATTGTCTATTGTCTCTATTGTCTATTGTCTATTGTCTCTATTATTGTCTCTATTGTCTATTGTCTCTATTGTCTATTGTCTCTATTGTCTATTGTCTATTGTCTCTATTATTGTCTCTATTGTCTATTGTCTCTATTGTCTATTGTCTATTGTCTCTATTGTCTATTGTCTATTGTCTATTGTCTCTATTGTCTATTGCTCTATTGTCTATTGTCTATTATTCTATTGCTCTATTGTCTGTTGTCTATTGTCTATTATTCTATTGCTCTATTGTCTATTGTCTATTATTCTATTGCTCTATTGTCTATTGTCTATTATTCTATTGCTCTATTGTCTGTTGTCTATTGTCTATTATTCTATTGCTCTATTGTCTATTGTCTATTTCTCTATTGTCTATTGTCTATTGTCTCTATTATTGTCTCTATTGTCTATTGTCTCTATTGTCTATTGTCTCTATTGTCTATTATTCTATTGTCTATTATTCTATTGCTCTATTGTCTATTGTCTATTATTCTATTGCTCTATTGTCTATTGTCTCTATTGTCTATTGTCTCTATTGTCTATTATTCTATTGTCTATTATTCTATTGCTCTATTGTCTATTGTCTATTATTCTATTGCTCTATTGTCTATTGTCTATTGTCTCTATTATTGTCTCTATTGTCTATTGTCTGTTGTCTCTATTGTCTATTGTCTATTGTCCCTATTATTGTCTCTATTGTCTATTGTCTGTTGTCTCTATTGTCTATTGTCTATTGTCCCTATTATTGTCTCTATTGTCTATTGTCTGTTGTCTCTATTGTCTATTGTCTCTATTATTGTCTCTATTGTCTATTGTCTGTTGTCTGTTGTCTCTATTGTCTATTGTCTCTATTATTGTCTCTATTGTCTATTGTCTATTGTCTGTTGTCTCTATTGTCTATTGTCTATTGTCTCTATTGTCTATTGTCTGTTGTCTCTATTGTCTATTGTCTATTGTCTCTATTATTGTCTCTATTGTCTATTGTCTGTTGTCTCTATTGTCTATTGTCTATTGTCTCTATTATTGTCTCTATTGTCTATTGTCTGTTGTCTCTATTGTCTATTGTCTATTGTCTCTATTATTGTCTCTATTGTCTATTGTCTATTGTCTCTATTATTGTCTCTATTGTCTATTGTCTATTGTCTCTATTGTCTATTGTCTCTATTGTCTCTATTATTGTCTCTATTGTCTATTGTCTATTGTCTCTATTGTCTATAGTCTATTACTTCCTCTCTAAAGTTGCTCAAAACTCTATTATATCTGATAGATGATGATTTACTGAGGTGATTGGCTTTCTTTTCATCTAACTTTACTAGACATTTATGAACCTGTCTTGTATCTGATTCTTATTGAGTTCACTGTAAAATTCAAGGCTTATGGATTTTAATGTGAGTTGACCAGCCAAATAAGTTGTTATTGTTTTTTTATGGTAAATATCTTGTGATATAAACAAGCCTCTGCACCTGATATACTTTTCCGTAACACACACACTCTCTCTCTCTCTCTCTCTCTCTCTCTCTCTCTCTCTCTCTCTCTCCTCTCTCTCTTCTCTCTCCTCTCTCTCTCTCTCTCTCTCTCTCCTCTCCTCTCCTCGTCTCTCCTCCTCTCCTCTCTCTCTTCTCTCTCCTCTCTCTCCTCTCTCTCTCTCTCTCTCTCTCTCTCTCTCTCTCTCTCTCTCTCTCTCTCTCTCCTCTCTCTCTCCTCTCTCTCTCTCTCTCTCTCTCCTCTCTCTCTCTCTCTCTCTCTCTCTCTCTCTCTCTCTTCTCTCTCTCTCTCTCTCTCTCTCTCTCTCTCTCTCTCTCTCCTCTCCTCTCTCTCTCTCTCTCTCTCTCTCTCTCTCTCTCTCTCTCTCTCTCTCTCTCTCTCTCTCTCTCTCTCTCTCTCTCTTCTCTCTCTCTCTCTCTCTCTCTCCTCTCTCTCTCCTCTCTCTCTCTCTTCTCTCTCTCTCTCTCTCTCTCTCTCTCTTCTCTCTCTCCCTCTCTCTCTCTCTCCCCCCCCCCTCTCGCTCTCTCTCTCTCCCCCCTTGCATCATGCTAAATCATCATCTAAATCTAAATCACATCATGCTAAATGCCTTTCCATTGTATAGCTAAATACTTTACCATTGTCTCCCAGCCTAAAAAGCCTGTTCAGTGTGGAAGCAGCGAGTGTGGCCGAGGCAGACCAGACAGACCATAACAATGCAGGGGACGAGGAGGAGAAGACAGACCTAGAGTCCTCCGAGGAGAGCGAGGCCAACGATGCAGCAGCGTCGGACAGGAACAAGAAGATAAAGCACATGGGGTTCAGAGACAGGAAGGTCAGTGTTGGTCTCTGTGTCCTCAATTGTACTGATGTAGCAAAGTATCAATTAAAAAAGTTATCATTTATTAAAAGTGTCAGTGTTGGTCAGTGAAGGTCAGTGTTTAACCCCTTCATGCCCAGATCTTTCCTTTGCTATAAGAAATTGTATGTTGTCCAGTCATAAAATTACGAAAACTAACTTAATATTCCCAATTAGTTAGTTAGTGGACAAGGATACTAAACAGGTCATATCTATAAAATATTGTTTATATTCCCTAAAAATCATCTAATGGTACCCAAATTACAATGGAAATTACGTTCTGGGTCTCAAGGGGTTAATTGTACTGATGTAGCAAGGTATCAATAGCTAAAGGAGCTGAGGCAGAGCTCATAAATCTCAGAGAGAATCTAGAGAGCTCATACAAATCATATTTATTATGAGTCATTTTTATCATTGATTGATGAAGAGTGAAATTTTTGATAATAGACAAATTCGTTTTTTAGGTTTCAGAATTAATTACATAGTGTTATTCAAGATTTGAGATTTAATTCATAGTTATGAATTTTTACTATCTCAAAAATATGTAGCTACTTATTTCTATGCATCACATTAATGAGTCTTAAGGTGTTAAGTGAAGGATATTTCCCCATGTTAGGCAGCAAGTATTGACATTTACATACTTCTCGCGTAGATAACTTTCTTTCCCCACTACTAAGACTACCAACTTTGAGAGCTTAACCCCTTCACGCCCAGATATTTCCTTTGCTATAAGAAATCGTCTGTTAAGCCATAAAATTACGAAAAGTGACTAAATATACCAAATTAGCTAGTGGACAAGGACACTAAACAGGTCATATCTATAAAATATTGCTTATATGCATTAAAAATCGTTTAATGGTACCCAAATTAGAATGGAAATTACGTTCTGGGTCTCAAGGGGTTAACCTGTGATTAGAGTATAACCCCCCTTCCCTCCCTGTGGTCTTGTGGTACTTGGGTGCCTGTGAGAGTCAAGGCTTTGTATATAGAACGGGTACAGTACCAGGGTATGCACTCCTGAGTAGGCTGTTGGAGACTCATCAAATTTCATCACTTTATTTGTGAATTCATCTTAGAACACTTGCCTTTTATTTCTTCCTAATCCATAATTTAGATTGTGTTCTTTTCTCTCTGCATGTACAGTAAAACCTCTCGTATTCGGACCCTCATTATTCAGACTTTGACATTATTCGGACCTCCTCCTTTTTTTTTTTCTTTTCTTTTTTTTTCTTCTTTTTTTAGGGGTCGAAATTTCCTAGCTACGTATATGTAGTACACCTAGATTTTTTATTTTATTTTATTTTTTTATTTTTTTTAGGGGTCGAAATTTCCTACCTATTTCCTACACCTAGAATTATTATTCTTTTTTTCTTTTTTTTCTTTTCTACATATCCCCCCATATATAATCACCCCATTATTCGGATCCTTGCATTACTCTGACCACACCTTGGCCCAATTAGTCCGAATATGAGAGGTTTTACTGTATTGTTATTATTTGTATTACTTTTTTTTGTGAGCTTTTTTTATTATCACCTTGTCGCACACCTACACAAACACTCACATTAACAGGCGTAGTGTGTAAAATTATAGAAAAATTATGACAAAAAATGGATTGAAGACTTGTAAAGAGATGCGTGATTATCAGGAAGGCAATTTGGATTTAGGAAGGGAAAATCATGTCTAACAAATTTACAGTTTTCACTCCATGAAAATTACAGAAAAATTAGAAAATGACAAGAAAGAGAAGGTTGAGTGGACATTATTCATCAGGTTCTGAGGAAGCATTTGCCAGAGTCCTTCACCAAAGCCTTTAAAGCTGCAAACATATATGCTCATGGAATCATATGTATAATTAACCCCTTCACGCCCAGATCTTTCCTTGGCTATATAAAATTGTCCGTTCTTAGCACTAAAATAACAAAAAGTAACTTATGATAGCAAATAAGCTACCGTAGATAACAGTGAAGTCGCCAGTTCTACGTTTCTTTGTTATTTACAGACGTGTGGTGGCGTTAATACTTACATTTGTACATCCATGATTTCAGGAAAGTTAGAAGGGTCTATCTGGAAAGTCTGTGTCATTTTGTGTCTTCATCTGTGTCATATTAGGGCTATAAATGAACAAATGACAAAAATAAAATCGAGTGGCGACCTCACTATACCTACTACAGTAAAGTCGCCAGCTAGTATTTTAACCCAACAGTTGAGTCGCCACTCTGGGGAATTCAGGGAAATTAGAGGTAAAGTAAAACAAGTCTCTATATATATTAGCTGCGGAAGATGCTTGGATATATAAAAATTCCTCTGCCAACGTGAAAATAAATTCTATTCAAGTTTGAAAGATCTGGCAAGTCTTGTGTCCTGTCGCCCGAAAGGCTACTGTTTACTGTCTGTCATCGCTCGAAGAAAAACGTGAGAAGCAAAATGCGCAACAGTTATATTTGCAGATACAAAGCATAAAACAATGCTGAAACAGGGTAGATTATACAGTCATGATATAAACTACTGTGTAACATCTTCAGTGGCACATAAAAATAAGTAGTGATGCTATAATTCGTAATATTTGGCGCCTGGCGACTTCACTGCAGGTGGCGACTTCACTGTTATCTACGGTAGTGGACAAGTATACTAAACAGGTCATATCTATTACATATTGCTTGTATTCACTAAAGATTGTCTAATGGTAGCCAAATTACAATGGAAATGACGTTCTGGGTCTCAAGGGGTTAAAGTCTCGCTGCCCCGCCGAGTGAGGTCGGGTGGAGGCGGGTAGAAATGCTTGTCTCTACATTTGTACCTTCAGGCGGTGAGGTGGACAGAGACGCCTGCATGGGGGATCAATTCCTACCTCTGGCTATCAAATATTTCTCATTATCATTATGTTTGTAATTATTCTTGTTGTTACCGTCTTTATGAATTACTTATCTAAGTATCTAATTCTTCTAAGAGTACAGGTATTGGTAAGAATAAGAGTAATTAATTAGTAACATATCTAGGTTACTAATTAAGTATCATAAGTCTACTAAGAGTATTGGGAACCTGCTTGGTCTCCTCCTTTCTATGGGTTCTTGAGGGCTGCCTTCCTTATACAGTACTTGCAAGGCCAGGTGTAGGCAGTGTGAAGGCTGTGTTCTCTTCCTCCTGTGTAAGGTGTAGGCAGTGTGAAGGCTGTTCTCTTCCTCCTGTGTAAGGTGTAGGCAGTGTGAAGGCTGTTCTCTTCCTCCTGTGTAAGGTGTAGGCAGTGTGAAGGCTGTTCTCTTCCTCCTGTGTAAGGTGTAGGCAGTGTGAAGGCTGTTCTCTTCCTCCTATGTAAGTAAGTTGTGTCTCCATGCGGGGTATGTGGCTGTGTCATGTGTCTCCATGCGGGGTATGTGGCTGTATCATGAGTCTGCATCCAAGCCAGCTCCACCGTGATTTCCAGATCATTGAGTATGAGAACCGTGTGCGACAGTATTCCACGCCAGACAAGATCTTTCGCTACTTTGCCACCCTGAAGGTGCACGGGGATCACGGGGATCATGAGATATTCATGACGCCCGATGATTTCCTGCGTTGTATCACTCCGGGCATCAAGCAGCCCGAGGGTAAGGGTTAAGGGCCCTCATCCATAGCCTCCTCCCTTGTTATTATTATTCACTGTAGAACTTTTTATCCAAGTATCTGAGTGTATCGTATGGACACTGAAGGAGTAACTGTTCTTAGAGCTGCTCAAGTGTTGCAGTATATATAATACAGTAAAACCTCTCATATTCGGACTAATTGGGCCAAGGAGTGGTCCGAGTAATGCAAGGATCCGAATAATGGGGGGATATGTTAAAAAAAAAAAAAATTAAAGTCCGAATAATGAGGGTCCGAATACAAGAGGTTTTACTGTAGTTTTTTTCTTTTTCACTGACATATTGTTGCCTATAGAATCTGTGCTGGCAGGAGTTGCTGTTAGAGTTGCTCAGTTGTTGCAGTAGGCCTTAACCCCCTCACGCCCAAATCTCTCGTTGGCTCTAAAAAATTGTCCGTTCTTAGCCATAAAATTACGAAAAGTAACTTAATATACTAAATTAGTAAGTCGACAAGGATACTAAACAGGTCATAGCTATAAAATGTTGCTTATATTCACTAAAAATCGTCTAATGGTACCCAAATTACAATGGAAATTACGTTCTGGGTCTCAAGGGGTTAATAGTACAGTGATACCTTGGAACTGAACATAATTAATTCCAGGAGGCAGTTCGAATTCCAAAGCAAATTTTTCATTACCAAATTTACCCTAATTTGGTAATGAAAAACACCAAATGGCAACCCTGGACAGCATGCGTGGCGGCAGTATGCGTGGCGGCGTTTGTTCGAATTCCAAGAAAACTTTAGAATCCTGGAGCGAAATATTCATTAAAAAAACGTTTGAATTCTAAGTTGTTCGAGATAGGGGGCTTTCGAGTTCCAAGGTATCACTTGTATTTTTTTCTTCATTAACATATTGTTGCATATATTAGCACCAATTTTGTCAGCAAGTTTATTTATGAAAGATGAGAGAACTTTCAATTAGTGAATAGTACTTAACTTCAACTCCTTCAGTGCGATATTATAGAATCCGATACTTATTTCTTCCTCTCTTTGGATCTTGGAACTTTCAGAACTGCTTATGTCTATGAGGTGACTCAGACTTTCAGGGTTGAGGCTTTGTAGTCAAGCACTTGGAATGCAATAATATACATGCCTCAGATACACCCAAAAAGTCTGATCACTTCTATGAATGGATGTTGTAAATTCCTTGACTGTGGACACACTATAAGACAGGAATGAAGCCTTGTATCACGAGTAATGCTGAGCTGCTATGTACAGACTGCCTCCTGTAACACACCTTACCGGCCAGTGGAACGCTCATGGAAGCCTGATAGATAAAAAAGAAATACGTAGATTAAAAAAAACAATAGATTATTTAGGCTAAAATGAAAGAGTTGCTCACTGTTTATTCATTTGTATTAATATCAAAGTTTCCTGCCCAAAAGTTTTATATGCACTGCTTACCTGTGCATTCTTGATTATTTCTTGCAAGCTACGTGTGGCATCACAGAGCCATAAATTTATATCAGTCCATCAGTCAGTTTGCTTCATAAAATATTATGGGAAAAACTGACGTTAAACAGAAAGAAGAAGTCAGCTTGCTTCTGTGAGTTCCACTGTCTGGAGGGTAAAGAGCAGCTTACTAAAGGGGAAATGCCAAGTACAGGAATGAGGAACAAGATCATACAAAGTTTACTAATGGTGTAGATGGCTTATGTATCAGTGCCTTGTAAGATATACTGACTCGGGAAGCTCAGGCATGGTGACGACACATCCAGCCTGTGGGTGCTTAGCATGGCCTGCCTCACACCTCTCCCTGCTAGAGTGTAGTGACATTTAGACTGTACAGCTGGCTACAATTTTTTTTCCTTCCTGTTGAGATACTTTCCCTCATTTACTCGTCACAAAAGACCAGAAATGATCTATTCCGCACCATGAAATGTAATACACACTACACAGGTTAGGTATCTGAAAATTGTACCTGTGGCAACCCTGTCATCCAGTGGTAACCGTGCTCGCTATGCCAATGAAAGGATCAGGGTTTGCATCCCCAGTCAGATGGAGATGAATTGGGCAAGTCTCCTCTTATGCTAGATCCCTGTTCACCTAACAGAGGATAAGTATGCGGCATTGAATTGAGGAGTTGTGACATCATGCTCTGGCAGGAACGGAAGGCTAACAGTTAAGATTTCCGCTATGGGTGTGTCGTCCTTCGAGAGCGGAAGGTTAAAACCCTGCCTTCCTGCGAGTGTGTGCGTTTGTGTGTGGACTGTTACCATATGGGAGCCAGAGATTGCTTGAGCTACACTATGGAGGGTGGTACACAGGCACGGTATTAGAAAGGTTACTGATTTATTGTATAATTATCTATTTATTCTTTCCTGTACCTGGGCATAGGCAACCCCACGTCACTGACAGAGTGATAAATGAAATTAAACATAAATTATCATGTCTTATTGTGTCTCCATATCAATACTTTAGAACATTCCATGCACACACAAGGCTCCTTTTCTCTCCTGTGTCCTGATTCCGAGCTGTGGTGTTACTCTTATAGCAAGTAGCCTAGATTAAAGGCTCCTGTAGCAACTCTTGACGCTATAGTCGCCGCACGTTAAAGTGGCGAAAATAGGGCCCCTTCACTCCCCCCTTTCGAACGCACGGGATTGGCTGAGGTGTTGGGTGTTGGATGAGAATACCTTACTCCAAGTTCCACCCTAAAGCCCCAACACCCAACACCTCAGCCAATCCCGTGCGTTCGGAAGGGAGGAATGAAAGGGTCCTATTTTTGCCACCATAACATGTGGCGACTATAGTCTTTCTGAGCTGTGTAATAACTGTTTTGCCTTTCAGTGTGTTATCCTAGTTTGTTGTTATGTAGCTGCACTGTATTTGATCTATGTTATTATTGATCCTCAGATATAGATGTGACCTTTATGGCTGTTTTGACGTCCTTAGGCTGTTTGAATTTTTGTCCTTGGAGTTTTATTATTTTGGTGCATGTGTCATCCAGTGTAGCATGCTTCATTTTATTGCCTCAATGCATTAGAAGTATTCTTTGGAAAGTATTCAGTATGCATTTCTTCTCTTCCGCTTTAGATCATTGAGTACGAGAACAGAATTCGGGCATATTCCACCCCGGATAAAATTTTCCGCTACTTTGCCACCTACAAAGTCATACACAGGATCGAGGGTGGCACAGACAGGACAGAGATTTATATGACTCCCGATGATTTTCTGCGAGCCCTCACCCCGGGAATGCAGCAGCCCAATGGTAGGAACCTCCACTAGAAGGGTGACTATTTATGCCTGTAGGAAACCATAAACCATGCCACTCAAACACTCCTTGGGTTGAAAAATGTATATTCTATCTTCAGTAAAAGTGTACAGATGGTTTGTTGGGTATTATTCCAGTTTGACACCGAATTCACTTTGGTGGACGAAACAATTTTATTCTGGTGAGTTTTGATGTGTTTTAAATTTTTCTGCCAACCGTTTCTGTCGCAAATCGCTATTAATTTTATTTTATTTTTTCTTCATATGTTAGGTAAAGGTTAGGTTAGGTATAGGTTCGGATGAGTTCAATTTGTTTTTCAATAATTTTTGTCGCAAATCTCACACACCAAAAAAAAAAAAAAAAAAGATATTTGCGACAAAAACGATTAGCTGATTCATTCAAAACACATCAAAATTCTCCAGAAAAAAATAGATTCGTCCACCAAATTGAATTCGGTATCAAACTGGAAATGTACCGTTTGTTGTTCGGCCTTGAGGGCTGGTGACGGGCTGTTCCCGGTGAGTGAGAAACATTGCTCAACTATACATGTCCTGTGTTGCTGCTTTTGTTCTGGTGAGACTGGCAAACAAAATTTTTTATCTTTGCTATTGTGTTTGCTTAAATAATGTTGTTTACATAATGAATTAACCATCACTAGGTCAGTTAATTGTGCGGGAATTTATATATTTATTTGTTTATCTACTTATTTATTTATTCATGTTTTTACTTTGCTTTGTTATATTGTTCTAATTATAGGGAACTAGCACAGGGTAGAAAAAAGGTTGAAACAAAGAGGCCACTTATCGCTAGTCCCTGCATAGAAGAAGAGGGAGTGGGGGGTCAGGTTAGTCTGGGATGTCTTAAAGGCTGATTCACACTGGCGTTTTTTCGGCATTTTTATCTGACGAGAAGTCGGTCTCTTGAAAGACCGAGCGATCGGTGTGTGACTTTTGTTGAAAACCTATTGCGATCATGACACCAGCCCCAGACCCAGACCCCTTCTCGTCAGATAAAAATGCCGAAAAAACGCCAGTGTGAATCAGCCTTTATGCTCCCCTATGAAAAGAGTAAGTCATAGGAAGGCAGAATAATAGAACCAAGAAGAGGTCTCCAGAGTGTACCAGTGAAAGGCATAAAACAGTGAAGATACTGGTTAACACTTGCATCTCTAAAATGGACAGAAGAGGGATTAGACTAAGTATAAATTAGTATATGGATACTGGTTGACTCTTGCATTAGGAAGATGGACAGAAAAGGGATGAGAGTAAGTAGAAAGTGAAGACATGCAGCTAGCAAATTTATAAGAGCAGTAAGCATGAAAATAACGATAGAAGATAGCAAGATATTCAACAGTTTGGTGGTGTGTAAGAGATTGAAGACAGGCACTTACTTAAACATAGGACAAAAATAAATAATGAAAAAGTTACGAAAATCATGATTCATACATGATTCCATGCACATATATCTCCATCTATCTACCTATCTTTGACGCCCTTTCTTAAGAACTCCTCCAAGGAGATGGCCGCTATAGAAGAGTCTCCGTTTATGCCTGTCCTTGCATGCTCTAACCCTCTCACTCTTCTCTCGCCCTTTTCTCTCACATACTCAAGCACTCTGTCCTCCCATTCCTCTTGGGGTCGTCCTCTAGTACCTACCACATCTACTACTTAGTATTTACTCTTACTATTATTATTGTATATACTATACTATTATATTACTTACTTACTACTTACCACATCAACTACCTGATGTCGATGGATGTCGCCTCCGTGGTGCAGTGGCTAGCGTGCCTGGCTACGAATCTGCGGGCCCTGGTTCGATCCCGGGCCAGGGCAAGTCGGTGACCAGCCTACCCAGCTGTTCTTCCTTCCTTTCGGGGTTGATAAATGGGTAACTGGGGTAACCTGGGGAAGGTAACTGTGGCAACCCGGGAGTCACACTAGCCCTGTGTCCCGGGGTAACGGGTTCTCACCCACCACAGGCTCTAAGGGCTAATGCCACGGAGATGAGCACCGCATGCCACGCGCAGCTTAGCGTATGCTCCCATCTTTACCTTACCTTACATCTACTACACTCATACATACTCCTACTCATCTGACTTTCTGCCATTCCTTCTATACCAGTAAGACGCCTTAATCGGCGAAGGACGAGCGAGCCCGTAGAAACCCGGCGCACGTGCGCACGTGCGGCGTCACCCGGAGTTTGACCTGTGTGACATGACCCCATTGAATGGGATGGCGAAATATCATAATATCAGGTGGCGAAGACTGCTTGTCAATCGGAAGCGGGATTCCAAAGATATAAGCTAATGAAAAGCATGATGGTCGGTCGGTCTGTCGGGTCGGGTCGGGTCGGGTCGGGTCGGCCGCTAAGTGAGAAAAATCCCGTATGCAGTGAGGACTCACGAGCGCTTCGCGCTCGCTCGTAATGACCAAACCACTTCAGACGTTTGCATTTCATTCCACACCCAAGTCTTAGGTGCAGATGTGATGTTGCTCAGTTGCAGATTGTTGGTGTGACTATCGCATCTCTCAGTCCCTTTTTTTACCTCCATCCTCACAGTCCTGCCTTGCATCACACGTCCCAGTGATCCAATCTCTTTCTTCCCTTACAATGCACATCTCAGTCCCTCAACAGCACCCAGTCATGAGGTATTGCAGTGTGTATTTAACAATGTTTCCCCACTGATTTCTGGTGACATTGAACCTAAAACTTTTACACTTACATAATAACATAGGTTGACAAGTCCAATTCTTTTTACGACCGGTTGGAAAGAACCTAACTCACTCATAATATGGCCAGTTTCTGTACCTTCCTTTTGTGCACAAGCTATGGTAATATACAAGGTATCTGCTCGACTTTCTATCTGATAATAGATGCAGCACAAGGAAATAGAACTTTTGGGCATTTTAGAGCATGGTTTATGGGTGGGCAAGGTGCTAGCCTACTAGTACT
This sequence comes from Chionoecetes opilio, assembly GCA_016584305.1. NCBI lineage: Eukaryota > Metazoa > Arthropoda > Malacostraca > Decapoda > Majidae > Chionoecetes > Chionoecetes opilio. The sequence continues at coordinate 292,044 of JACEEZ010014817.1, forward strand.
GTGCAGTTCTCAAGTTCAGGAACGTAAGTGGCAATCCACTTACGTTAGCAGACATCTGTTTCCTCTGATATTGCTTTGGTTTGGTTACCAGCATCCTTTTGAACACTTATCTTGACAATTTTCTTATTGGTAAATGCTTATTCAATGTCATATTGTGGCCGAAAATGGGGGAAAAAATGACATCCATCTCAGGTAACATTTAGACACTGGGACCAAAATGCACACCACCTCCCTCACCTAAAGGAATGTCATGGTTATGGCTCAGACTTTTGGCTCTATCTCTTCATCCACAGACACATCCTTCCTCACCAAGGGCATGGGCTGGGCAAGACATTTGAGATAAGGTGGATGTCATATGACGGAAGTAATAAAACTTCTTGATCATTGTACTTTCAGACTCGGAGGCAAAATGACAAAAGACATCTTATCTACCGTTACAGAATTTTCTCTGCATGATGTGTGTGTTAGTGTGATGCACTAGATCCACTGTGATATTTTGATTGTTGGCGCAAACTACACCTGCATGTGCTTGTTGCCTCTTGTACTGTTACGTGTTTGATGATTTCCCAATGGTTGTCTCTTTCAGGATTAACGGCTTCATTGCTTCACTTATCTTGACCATATTTAATGGTAATAGTTACTGGTTTAGCAGGTCACTCTTTTTTTTCTAATGCAATCAGTTAAAGTGCTTGACAGCCTATTTCCATTACGTATTAAAATTCTAGATATTTAAATGAATACTTTCTTTAAAGTATAAATTATAAAGTATTTAAAGTAAGTAAAGTAAAGTAAGTAAGTTTAAAGTATAGAATAAAGGCATGTGAATTTGTGACATTGTATAATTTTTTAAGCATTGAGTAAAGAAATTTATATTTGTGATGATTTAAGATTTTCTGAGTGATATGAATTAAGTGTCATGACATTAATGTGTGTTGTTCTCTGTGTCCTGCAGGGTTAGGTCTGGACCAGTTCAAGCGGTACGACCCCAAGGTAGGTTACAGACGGACGCTGTTCTTGACTTCCACCGTAGTAGTGACTCTGTCTCAACAATTACATGTGAATAATGCACAGACTTACATAGATAACCTTTACACACCTTTAATAAGTTACCTTTAACATACATACACTACATACCTTTTTACATACCTTTCTATACATTTTACATACCTTTTTACATACCTTTCTATACATTTTACATACCTTTTTACATACCTTTCTATACATTTTACATGTATTTAACTCTGTGGAATACTGACAAGCTTGTGTTTGTGTTGAGTGGGTGAAGTGTGTGGGGGTGCAGGTGGCTGATGTGTGCCAAGCCCCGCTTGCCTCTCAGCTCACTGCTCCGTGATGCGTTATTGCCTCTGCCTCTCTTTAATATTGTTTGACTAATGATAGCTTTCCTTCATGCAAGATACCCAGGAATCAACATTTTAGCAACTAAGGTTATTGAAGCAGTGTGTTGAGCTTTGATGATGTCAGGGTATACTGGCAGCATAGTGTGAGATAGGATAGGCAGACAAGACTCTGATTTTAAGGCAGATTATTAACTCAACCATTTTTTCCACCCCAAGAAGTATTGCTTGCCTTTATGATGTACAGCTTGCTGACCACACCATTTTCCATACAAGAAGTGGAGAGTTATTGTTGAATATTCCTAAGTTTACTCCCTTATCTATAGGTAGAATGCACATTCTTGCAACTCGGTAAATATATATAGGGATAGTGTCACTAGTGCAATGTACATGAATGAATGCAGTTAGAGGACTAGGGGATCAAAGCAATGACAGATTGGTTTAAACAATCACAAAATCAAGGAAGCAAGTACATATATATGTACTTATAGTGAAGTGCTGAATCAGACAGAGGTCACTTTTGCAACAGTCAAGAAAAAAAGAGTGACTTTTTTATGAGTTAAGTTAAGTTATGGCAAACTATCTATGCCTGAAGCTTATTTCTTTCCTCATCAGTTCCTATTATTTTTGCAATGACGTGAATACTTATGCCGTAATATCTGAGACAAAAGAACAAGCACTCTGCCAGTAGCCGGGGAAACCATCAGCGTGCACTCCTGGTCGCGTAATCATGGTGATGCTGCAAGCAAACTATAAATCCACAAGCCTTTTGAGAAGGTTAGATGAGCAGTTCAAGTGAATGAAATGGAGAGAGACCCATGGCTGTAGGTGAGCAGGTAGACTCTGGGACCCAATACTTAGCCTCAGGCCGAAGAGCAGACATGGTGTTGTATTTATATTTTTTCTTTTTAGAGTAAATTTAGCACCTTTAGTTTTGTATAGAGTTACAAAGTTGAACGCTGCATCTTAGCACAGTGGATGGAAGCTTCAGTATTGGGACATAAGTGTAGGATTTTAAGGGTGCGACAGTTTGGTAAGGACTATAGCAGGCAGAGGAAGCATTGCAGATGATTTATTTACTTTTAAGATGATACAAAAAATGAGATGATTGCACAAACTTGGTAGATAACTGAGCAACTCAAAGGGCTTAGTTAGGTGTGACTGTCTGAAATTAGAGGGATCTCACGAGTTGCAAGTCTTCCATGAGCTGCGTTTTACTAGTTCCGCATTGAACCCAAAATATCCACACATTCAACATTGCGTCCATTCTTCGTGAGTTCCGCATTATCACACACACTCACACACTGCAAAAAAGAAATACTGAAAAATAAGTTCCATAGTAGGGAGTATCCAGGCAGTGCTTCAAGCTGTATATATATATGTCAAGTTATTATTTTCTGCTCCTTAGTTTACATTGTCATAGTTGTCTCTTTGTGATTTGTTTTGCATAATTTTATTTGCTGTGTTGTCTGTAGTATTTGTAGCCTCAAGCATAGAGTGTTCTCATGTTTTGTTTTCATTTAGTTCTATATTTTTTTCAGTTATTTTTTATTGTAATATATTTTGCTTTCATTATTAAGTTTTTCTCTGTTTATTCAGTTATGTTTTTTTGTAGATGGTGGCATGCAGAAGTTATGTAGTACAGGTTGAAGTTCCCAAACTCGGCAACCTCGGGACCAGCGCCGAGCCGAGTAATGGAATTTTCCGACTTTTAGAACGTAGATATATTAAGGGGAAAAAAAGCATGAAAATCACATGAAAAAAATCACATGAAAAAATTATTTGGATTCTAATACGGTAATACTGTTCCTGGACGTTTGGGAGCCATAATACCAATAATAGACCTGTAGAAGTACACAAAATAACAATGTACACAACTCTACAGTCACAACACCACTGAACAATAACAACAAACAAATTGGCGGGAGAAACCAAGCGGCCTAGTGTGGTGGCACCTAGCGGCCGACCCGGCAACTACACGCCGGGTTTTGGGTGTTGCCGAGTCTTGGGATGCCGAGTTTGGGAACTTCAACCTGTATTTGCTTCTCAGTTTTATTTTACGTATTTCATCACTTATAAGTTACTAGTTTTTGTTCCTAACCTTTATTGTATGCATTTCATCATTTATAAGTTATGTAGTACGTATATGTTTCTCACTTTTATTTTGCATATTTAATCACTTATTAGTTTGAAGTTTGTTTTCTTAATATTATTTGAACTCGGAACTACTGCCCACTTGTTAGTCGTGCAGGAATGGCTGGTCGTCTGTGAATGATGTAACAATGTGCGAGATGTTTTTGCAGAGGAAGAAGTCTAGCAATACGCCGGGAATGGATGAGTTGTCTGACAGTGACAAGGAAGGGGAGGAGGAGGAGGAGGCTGATCAGGGATATGAAATGGTAAGGGTGGTGGTAGGGTATTCAACCTCACCATGTATATTTCCCTTGATAAAATAGGACACTTCAAAATAGAACCTTGCATATATCAAAATATCACTTCAGTATCAGAAGTTTATCAAGACATAATGCTCGAACGGTGATGGTACACTATTCTGCCTCACCATATATATTTCCCTTGATGAAATAGGACACTTCAAAATAAAACCATGCATATATCAAACTATCACTACCGTTAATAACACTATAGTCGCCATGCACTAATGTTGCCAGGCGTCATATATTACAAATTCTAGCATGACTGCAGACTTGTATGTACCACTAAAGAGACATGTACAGTAGTTTATACAGTAAAACCTCTCGTATTCGGACTAATTGGGCCAAGGAGTGGTCCGAGTAATGCAAGGATCCGAATAATGGGGGGATTATATATGGGGGATGTGTGTAAAAAAAAAAAAAAAAAAAAAAAAAAAAAAAAAAAAATATATATAATATATATATATATATATATATATATATATATATATATATATATATATATATATATATATATATATATATATTATATCTAGGTGTATTTATTAGCTAGGAAATTTCGCCCCCTAAAAAAAAAAAAAAAAATATTCTAGGTGTTAATAATAATAATTAGCTAGGAAATTTCGCCCCCTAAAAGAAAAAAAAAAAAAAAAAATTCTAGGTGTTAATAATAATAATTAACTAGGAAATTTTGACCCCTAAAAAAAAAAAAAAAAAATCTAGGTGTAGTATATATAGCTAGGAAATTTTGACCCCTAAAAAAAAAAAAAAAAAAATTTGGAAAAGAGGAGAATTATGTCAAAGTCCGAATAATTAAGGTCCGAATACGAGAGGTTTTACTGTGTTATGTACCTGTCTTTAAGGGCACATACATACAAGCTAGAATTGATGCTAAAATTTGTAATATATGACACCTGGTGACATTAGTGCAGTGGCGACTATAGTGTTATTGACGGTAGAAGTTTATCAAGACATAATGCTTGAAAGGACTGATTGGGATTGTACATAGATATGGGAGCATGAAGTAAGCTTGATGGTGGTGATCGGAGGGAAGGAAGTACATATTGCACTGCAGCATTCTTGGGGCAGACCGTCCTGTGCATGAAGGATGTGTGTGCAAAGGCTTCAGCATAACACCACAGTCACCACTCCACTGTCAGGCGTTTGTCTCTCAGTGAATGATTGGATAAGTGACGTCTTCGATTCGTTTTCGTCTTCGTGGCTACAATAGACTTGATTTCCTTGTAGCATGTCTATGGATTTCACAGCCTCTCCATCTTAGCATAACACCACTCCACTGTTAGTCTGTCAAGCGTTTGTTATCCAGCGAATGATTTAAGTAACGTCTTCAATTAGGTGGCTCTACAACTGATTTGATTTTCTTGTAGATTTAGTCTCCTCTATGGATTTCAAACCATCTCCCCATCTGGACTCTTGTTGGTGCATACGTACACATTGATTAGAGAGGGAGCAGTGGGTGTATTGAGTGCTGGACTTTTCTGTATATTGGGAGTACTCCAAAAGCCAATAGTACGATGTTTTTTCCTCTATTGTCTGACGTGTTGCATCTCTGCCTCACTCTTGGTTTTCTGTCCTCTGCTTCATCAGTGTTGAGTAAGTGAGGTTAATGGGATTTAAGGGGAGAGTCCGCCGTGAATTTTAAATTGCATCTACGGTCATGAATAATTTATATATGTTGTGTATATTAGTACCCTTGTTATCACATGAAAAGTTCAAGTTGATCAGATGAAAGGAAAAATTTGAAAAAATTAAAGAGCCTATTTTTGTTGGTTTTTGATGAAATTTTAAATTGCATCTTCTCAGCCATTTATTGACCGATTTCCTTGTGACATGAGCATATGATAAGTCATTGTTATTCTAACAATTTGTCTGAGAATATTTAAAAAAAAAAAAATTCGATTTTTTTTTTTTTTAATTGTTAAAAAAAAAAAAAAAAAAAAAGAACAATTTAAGGATAATTTTCCCATATATCAAAACTAAGACTTAAAAACAAAAAAATTCTCAGAACAGATTTTTCTACGATATTTGATTTTGTGTATCCTAAAGTTTCGTGAAAATCGTGCCAAAAATAAAAGGGGAGATGAATTTATGTTCATTTTATACTAGTTTTGAGAAAAACGCGTTTGAAGTTTTGCTAAAGTTTCTGCGCTCCAGTGAAGGTACTATACTGTCAATGCTACTTTCATATGATTTTTATGGGATCAGTAATCACATATCAATGCATGCATAAAAGGATCTGCACCTTGTCCCCCCTTATAAAGGTATTAATTAATCGCTCCAAGGCGAGGGTGTCAGGGCGCGCCACGCCCCTCATTGTTGCAAGGTTCCATCAAAATTCACCAGGTGCATAGCTTTCGGTTGGAATTCCTTTGTCTGTCTTTCTCTTCTTGTTTATTGTCTTCTTCGGTGTAATTCTTCTCTTTTCTCTCTTTTCTAGGCCTTTTTGGATGTATACATTTGTTCCAAAAATTTTTGTGAACAGGTTGCACTTTTCATATCCAAAATTGTTCCAGAATTGTTACCTGGGTAACAAACTTCACCCTGAAGATTGCTGTTGTTGGTTTTTTTTTAAAGGCTTAGTTTTGATATATGGGTAAATTATCCAAAAAAAAATTCAAATATTTTTTTTTTTTTTTACAAGTTTTGAAAGTTTAAATGCCCCTCGCTATGGGCATTTAAAAAAATGTCCGACTGAAAAAAATTCCACCATTCGAAAGCCAAAGGATAGGGTGTTGCCATAGACCATATAACTCAAATTCGTATATTAAAAAACTATTTTCATATTGTCACGGCGGACTCTCCCCTTAATGAAGTGGTAAGATGCTGAACTGGCGTCTTATTGTTTGTAGGATTTTATTTTTATTTTGCCAAGTGAAATTACAAACAAATGTCAAGTTCTGTAGTATGAAAGTTTCATTTCTTCCAGGAAAAACGATAAATTTATGAAAACCTGCAATATGTACCAGATAATTATAACCTGTGTGTTTTGCATTTCAGAGTTGGTACTGACACATAGTACACATAGTACACTCTATCTGGATTATAAGCGGCATGTAATAACACAGCTTTTGTACATACACTCCCATCTTTTTGACTATACTACCCACAGAGTAGTTTAACCAATGCAGATCCATAATTAAGTACACACATGTAAAGGCACCCTGTAATGTTTTGTACTGTAGGGACGTGGAAGAGTGACCTCCCCTTGTAAGGAGTTAGTAAGCACCAGGTTGTTTTAGAATACACTATCTGAAAAGCACGTAATATAACATCCCTTTTAATTAACCAGCACTGGACTATTAAGGTGGATGGAGGATTACATGAGGAACAGAGAGATGAGGATAGAAATTAATGATAAAAATGTGGAGAGATGTTAAGAATAGTGATGAGTTTGAGAGGCTGCAATGATATCTGAACACACAGTACAGTAGCGAAGTACAGTACATACTCAGTAGGGAGGTACAGTTTTCCCTATCGGTGCATTGATATGTGGAATAGCCTGACCAGTGAAATTATAGATGCCAAAAGTATTCATGTTTTTAAAGCTAAGATTGACCAAATGAGACAAGGAGACGGGACCCACAAGTGTAACTCGTTTCCCATATATCACAATTAGGTAAATACACTATTGGAATGGAGTCGGAGATGGCAAATGAGGTTTAATGCAATGAAATGTGGGGCGATAGTAATGGGTAAAAGCAGTAATAGAGTAACGGGAAGATATTCAGTGGAAGGTCAATGCATACATTTGCTAGAAGTATAGAATATTAGAGAAACTTAAATACCAGTAAGAAGCCTTAATCGGCGAAGGACAAGCGAGCCCGTAGAAATCCGATAGCAAGGAAATTTGTCTGTAGGTGCGAATAGGGATTGAATGGGGCTATCAGATGGCGAAGACCGCTTGTCAATTGGAAGCGGGATTCCAAAGATATAAGCTCCTGAAAAGTGTGACGGTCGGTCGGGTCGGGTCGGATCGGCCGCTAGATGTGAGAAAAATCCCGTATCCAGCGAGGACTCTCTCGCTCGTAATAAAAGTGGTCCAGGCAAGGGATTTTTATGAATTTAGAGTAAAGTTGGATAAGGAAAGATGTGGAGATGGACGTTACGACCATACCACTTGGTGAGCCAGGTACACAAACACACACGCTTGGTGATGGAAGGAAGCAGGAGAGATACAGTCGCTGGGGTGATTTTGGCTGACTGGAGGGATTGCTAGACCTTGTTCGATGATATTGGTAAAGACTATGACTAGCTGTCCTGTCTTTAGTAAGGCAAGATAAGAGCTGAGGAAAGGGATAGATAAACATTAGAATGGATTAAAAAACGGGCGATGAGGGATGAGTCAGAACGGTGACTGTACCCAAGAGAGATAGGTGTGATGGAGAATGCTGTTTCTTTTGAATGATTTAGATGGAAAAAGGATGATATAGGATTTAGCTCATTATTTTTTCCCCTTTTGCCAGCATTTCTCACTAAGGTTGAAGGAATGGGGAAATGTTATAATTATTTTTCAACTGGAGTGGAGTGATGGTAGATTCTGTGAAGTATATCTAACCATACCAATACTTCACCAGTACTTTTGATCTATTTAATGGTTTATGTATTTGAGATTTTCAAGTTGGGATTAGAAATGTGTAAAGGTGTCAGCCAATAGGACATGTTTGGTATCGAATCTGGCTCAAGAATCATATTAAGAAAAGGCTATACGATCATTTTACAAAGGGCTTTCTAGTATTTTCTCCACTCATACATCTAGGTTTGATTCAGACTAGTAAGGAGCGACACTGCTAGTTACTAAGATGAAAAGCCTAAACAAGTATCTAGTGAGCATGCACAATAAATCTGATCAGTTAAGGAATGTGTACATTTAGAACCGCTGCCGAACTCTCACCTGTCCTGTACAGAGTCCATATTTCTTCCAAACCAAGGCTGCTTACAAGACACATTGACTGTACCGTTGCTGCTAATCTCAGGTGTCAATGTTTGATGCTCTGTAATCTTGCTAAGGTTTACTATTTTCTTGCTTATGTGCAGCTGACTAACTCATCTTATTTGAAGCCATTGAAGCCTTGTTTACGTTACCAGACTGACCAAACAACCATCCAGTGCGCCACCACTTAATCTGCCAATCACACTTTTCTCTTTTCCAGTCGGCAGAAGAGGTACCTCACTTACTGCATGTCTTGACCTACCTTGTCTGTGCTCCCAGCTGGCACTTCTTCTGTTTAGAGACTCAAGACAATTACCCCGACACCTTGGGTCATGGCGTGCCAAGTTCTCTCGGAGCAACTTGCATGTGGTCTCCCTCGGTTGTCTAACATTTTGCTCAGGGCCTTTCTTGGATGCTCAACCTCACCACAACCTTCATAAGTTCTTTCTTGAAAGCTCGACTTCACACGTCATAAGTTAGTCGTAAAAGCGATGGAAATTCTGCAACGTAAGTCAAAGTAGGAAATAAGATTAACTTAACGTCACGTGTCATACGTTGGAGTCGTAAAAGTGATGAAAATTCTCCAACAGTTAGTAAATCATGTGAAGAAATAAGATTAAACATTATCATCAACCTCACATGTCATTTGCTGGAGTCGTAAAAGTAATGAAAATTCAGCAACGTAAATTATATGAAGAAATAAGTGTACGTATTTAACTGTACATTCATATCATCAGGATGGGCCCTGAATCATTCACCTCGTTATTTTTTATATGGAGTGAAACTTTTGCTTGTATATAACTAACACTTATACAGTTTCTTTTATGCTTGGTACTATTATATGCTAAATGAGAGTGGGCAAAGAGAAGTTGTTGTGTGTGTGTGTAAGTGCGTGCACTTTTAAATGCATGTCCGTGTGCGTGTGTGTGTGAGAGAGAGAGAGAGAGAGAGAGATCTTTAAGGAGGACAAGAGAGAGAGAGAGAGAGATCTAAGAAGGACAAGAAGAGAGAGAGAGATCTTTAAGGAGGACAAGAGAGAGAGAGAGATCTTTAAGGAGGACAAGAGAGAGAGAGAGATCTTTAAGGAGGACAAGAGAGAGAGAGAGAGAGATCTAAGGAGGACAAAGAGAGAGAGAGATCTTTAAGGAGGACAAGAGAGAGAGAAAAATCTTTAAGGAGGAGAGAGAGAGAGTATAAATGAAAATGAATAAATGAATGAGAGAAGCATTATGCCTTGTGCTTGGTGCTGTTGTTTGTGACTTTGGCTTTGCTTGGAGTAGGTTGTTGTGCATCTCAAGGCGAGGGTTGCTTCAAGGCACCACCAAGGCGTTGTGTCTCCTTCCTCACCGGCTCGCTTTGCACCACTAGCATGGAAAACTGGGTCTGGTGTGCTTCTGTTTTTATCCTTGGTGAAATAAACACATTCCATAGCTTAAATTTGCTACTTGCGTGTTTGGTTTCTCATCATCTTTAATTAGATTTCCAATTTGTATATGATCTGGCTACAAAACATATAGGTTTATTTACTTATCTAAGTTATGCTATCTTTTTGTAGGACTATTTTAGGTTTGGTTTATAGAGATTTATTTATCTAAGTTATGTTATCTTTTTGTAGGAGTGAATTTTAGGTTTGGTTTATAGCGTAGCATGTCGGCATTGTGTGGTGCGAGGGCGAGGGGTTCCGTCACAGTGTGGGGCAGCATGACGCAGGGCCCCGGT
>JACEEZ010014817.1:305000-375000 GCA_016584305.1 Chionoecetes opilio
TAGGAATCATAGTCTTTCATCAAGTGAGAAGTGGGAACAGATGAAATATATTAGTGATTCAAGTGAAAGTTTCCAAAATACATGAAACCCTTTGTTAATATTTTTGGTACGAGCCATTATCCTTCCCTGCAGCCTCTCGCCGCCACTTTGAGATAGCGTTCCGGATGTTTGACCTGAACGGCGACGGTGACGTGGACTACGAGGAGTTTGACAAGGTGGCCACGCTGATCCGCAACCAGACCAGCATCGGAGCGCGCCACCGGGACCACGCCAACACCGGCAGCACATTCAAGGTAAGCGCTAACACACTAAAGACACTCAGTTTAACCTGTCGGGTGCTGCCCAATTTTTTACCTTTGACCTACCCCAGTGCTGGCCGATTTTCGATTTTTTCAATTTTTTTTATTTGTGGTCTATTGGTTAAATTAAACAATATAATGACAAACAAACTCTTAACAAATTTATTTTTCATGTCAAAATTAGCTATGAACATTTTTGCTACATTCGGTTTTTTTATCCATAGAGTTTAGTTTGAGTGTTGAGTGTATCCATTGAGCCTTATCCACATGCTATAATGTTGCCACATCGCTCAAAGGGTGCATGTGTAACCCTATGTGGAAATGGAAAATAATAAGCGATTCGTTTTACACCAAACAATTCGAGAGAGGATTCGTTTTACACCAAACAATTCGAGAGAGGATTCGTTTTACACCAAACAATTCGAGAGAGGATTCGTTTTACACCAAACAATTCGAGAGAGGATTCGTTTTACACCAAACAATTCGAGAGAGGATTCGTTTTACACCAAACAATTCGAAAGAGGATTCGTTTTACACCAAACAATTCGAAAGAGGATTCGTTTTACACCAAACAATCGAAAGAGGATTCGTTTTACACCAAACAATTCGAGTTGAGTCGAGTCAATTCGAATCACAACGAGTCTTCGATCACTCGTTATGACAATTACTCTCCTTGACTCGACTCAACACGACTAGCTTGGTGTGAGTGCAGCCTTATCCACATGCTATATTGTTGCCACATCGCTCAAAGGGTGCATGTGTCACCCTATGTGGAAATGGAAAATAATAAGTTAATAGTTTTGCCCAAATGAATTTTTAATAATGCCGACGTAAATCTACGTCGCTGGCACTGGGGGTGACACGCCCTGCCAACGTAAATCTACGTCGCTGGCACTCGGGGTGACACGCCCTGCCGACGTAGATCTACGTTGCTGGCACCCGACGGGTTAAGGAATGTCAAACACTCACAGCAGGGAAATGCAGAATGAAGTGCATCAACTCACCATCACCTATGATATCAAACCATCATCCTTCCAATCATCACTGTGGATGCATGTACTGTATGTCATGGTGTAGAAGGCAACTGGGCATATAAGATGAATGCCCTTCACATTTGGTAAACCACGCAGCACAATCCATCAAACTCTAGCAGGTGAAGGGGCTGCTGCATATTCTTATACTATGTATGACTCCGGGTGATATTAAAATTATTATTATTATTATTATTATTATTATTATTATTATTATTATTATTATTATTATTATTATTATTATTATAGAGGTATACTATAGCTATTATCAATTATTTGCTTTAGTACTTAAGTTCATTCCCTCGTCTATATATTATGTTGTTGTTTTTCTTGTATGCCTTCAGGTGAGAATAAAATTATTATTATTATTATTATTATTATTTTATTATTATTATTATACTATACCAGTCATTACGGAATCAAGGCTATAGAGAAAGCTCGTGGGAAACATGGATCTTGATTTTACATAAGAACATAAGAAAATAAGGAAGCTACAATAATAATAAAAAGAAGAATAGCTACATTTCAAATTTAATTAAATTTTTCATAAATTTCATTTCTCTATGAATATCTGGTTATTGGTCAGTGCCACCATTGTTTACATTCGAATGTGAGGTTTGTCTTTTGCTTTGAATCACGTCCTTACTTTATACGAATCGAGGCTTTGACTCCTGTATCTACTATTCTCTGTATCGAATCACATCCCGAGTGACATGACAATAATGTCATGAAACACTCGCCTATTTTTATGTCTTGTAGTAAGTTTTGTCTAATTTGTGATTTTTATGGAATATCTGGAAGTATCATGTCATTGTGAATTCGCTGAAATACGGACTTCTAATCATTGTAACTGAAAACTGACTCCATATTCGTGTTCAGCATGACCGAAAACTGATAGGAACAAATTTTCAAGCAAATCTATTTTTCAAAAAATATTGCAAATTTTGCCAAGGGTGTATGCCTTGATTTTTTTTGTAAATAATGTTTTTTTCGATAACTAAAAAAACTATGGCAGATACGTGCAACATGTATAGAAAAGTAAATATGGAGTAGATCAAGGGCTATCATTTGGCGTAAAGCAAAATAATATTGATTGATAAATAACCGAGAAAATAGCATATTCGTACATTTATACAAAATATCAATTTTCTCGACAACCATGAGGTGGTTTGACAAACCGATTACTGCATCATGTAGAACACCTCAATATGAACTTTTGTTACTTCGATAAGTTTTCTTTTATGAATCATAGTTTTGCGGCAAAATAACAAAAACCTGATTGTCGTCAATTTTGGAATGTTTTTGATCAGCCAGAAATCTGAAAATATTTTTTCCGATAGATAATTGGAAATGTCGGAGATACAATTGTAGGTCCGTCCATTTACAATTACTTTTGATGTAACTGTTGCTGTGTGAGAAGCAAGTTGTGAGCTGAACGCGTTATAGTAAATATATAAGTTTATAATTCAGAAACCGTTCATGATAGGTCAGTGTAGATGCGAGACCAGTGTTGCCACCTCAGTGTAGGGGAAGGGACTAACTCTATATGATTTTCACGCATAGTAATATATACTTCTAGTTGAAAGCAGTTTTACTTTGAAAATTGCAAGTTAGACTAAACCTAAGAACAAAAAATATAAAAATATAAAATATAAATAATAAAGGGGAACAATATGTGTGGGTGTATAATCTAATCTTTAAGTAGTAAGAAATTGATAGTTTATGAGTTCTTATGTGTATAATTGTTCTATTGTAATCTATTGTTATTGTTATTATGTGGTATTATAAGTGTGTGTACTTATTAATTATAGTATAAATACAATGGTTTTGGTGAGTACAAGTAATACAATCTGTGCTGTTTTGGCATGTTTGAGTGACTTATTATTGTGTGGAGGGGATAGAGGTAACCATTGGATAATTCGGACTTTCGGCTAATTCGACCCAGGTCTCCCAAAAATTAGATTGAATTTGAGAGGGTTTACTGTATGCAAAAATGTAGTTGTGCCATATTTTCCAATTTTTTCACTTGTGCCATTTTTACCGAGATACTGTATCTTAAATTTTAAAGATTTTAGCAACTGATGATTTTTTTTTTTTTTTTTTTTACATTTGTGCCTTTAGCGCCTGTAGGCAGTGACTAAGGCCAGGATGGTAGGCCCTGGAGGCTCACTTGAGGGCTGTGAAGGTTGGCCCTCGCCCGTGGTGACGCAGGCAGGATTTTTATAGTGACGCCTGTGATTAGAAGCTTATCCCCCCCCTGTGTCCTCCGATGCATTCACAATCAAAAATAGAGTTAATGGGCAGCATGTGGGTGTTCTTAGGACACTCGACAGTGCAGAAAGATTTTAAGTGGATTTTTTGGCCCTCATCGAAGATCAAACTCGAGTCACCGAGAACGCCACTGGGAGACGCTAACCACTCTGCTACCTGCTTCCTACCATACTTTTTGTGTTTCTGTACAATACTTTAATGGTTTTCATGATTACATTTTTCTCATATTCGAAAAAGTGTTTTTCAATGTAGTATTAAGAATAACCACTGTTAGTGGAAATAAATTTATTATTATTATTATTTTCCTTATTTCCAGGGAGTGAATTCTGCACTCAGCACCTACTTCTTTGGCTTCACCCTGAAGGAGAAGCTGACCATTGAGAAGTTCTTGTCCTTCCAGCAGCAGTTGCAGCAAGAAATTCTCAGTCTTGAGGTGAGCAGCGTCACTCTACTCACGTGGTCGAGAGAGAGAGAGAGAGAGAGAGAGGTTCATGCCATCATTTTGGCAATCATTGTGAATCTATAGATGGCTTTGTGCTGTTATTTGCTGTACAGTCTTGTTTTCGTTTATATAATAATTTAGAGGCTATATTCTCCACAGATTAATTTACCTCAAAAGATACTTTGAAAGTGTTAAAAACAGTGTTGAAACTTTCTTCTTCTTGTTCAGTTCCGCCGCAAGGGCCCCAATGAGCGAGGGCTGATAGCCGAGGCAGACTTTGCGGAGCTGCTGCTGGCGTATGGTGGCTACCCGCCCAACAAAAAGGCCAGGATGCTGAAGAGGGTCAAGAGGGCTTTCAAGGTACACACTCACGGCTCATTGCTCCCCGACATGCTACTTCTCTCAATGATACTTCCTCTGTAGCCATTATTTTAGATATTTACATTAACCCCTTGAGACCCAGAACGTTATTTCCATTGTAATTTGGCTACCATCAGACACTTTTTTTGTGAATATAAGCAATGTTTTATAGCTATGACCTGTTTAGTATCCTTGTCGACTAACTAATTTGGTATATTCAGTTACTTTTCGTAATTTTATGGCTCGACAACACACAATTTTATATAGCAAAGGAAAGATCTGGGCGTGAAGGCCAAAGGGGCTAACAAACTTTTCAGCCTCATCTTGTCCTCCTCTCTGTTAACACCCTCCTTTGCACATCATCTGACATCTGTGTGTGTCAGGCAAATATTGGAGTGAATAGTTCCATCAATATTTTTGCACAACTCGAGGTCTCCCGTATGTGTGATGCTACGCTTGGAAATGTAAAATAGTGTATAGTAAATTTATTGAATGATCTATTTGACCTATATGATGTGTATTTGAATCTCAGACCATTTGGTTGTAAGCTTGTCATGCTCACCGCTTACAACATCACTTTGTCTGGATCCTCAAATTCTTTTAATATTTCTGCTCTCCATTTATTTTAATCAAATCCTTACCCTTATCAGCTTAACCCCTTCACGCCCAGGTCTTTCCTTTGCTATGAAAAATTGTGTGTTGTCCAGCCATAAAATTACAAAAAGTAACTGAATATACCAAATTAGTTAGTCGACAAGGATACTAAACAGGTCATAGCTATAAAACATTGCTTATATTCACTAAAAATTGTCTAATGGTAGCCAAATTACTATGGAAATTATGTTCTGGGTCTCAAGGGGTTAAAGCTGTATTAGGGAGATTGTGTTTTTGTCTCAGCCTTTCAGCTTTCAGTTTGATGCACCAAAAGAAAATGTTGTACTTCCAATTTCTTAGTCTATATAGGACAGCAAAATGTATTGATATCCTCTATTCTGACACTTCTGAAGATTTTCTCATTCATGAGTTTTATGTTTTATGCACTTACAAGTTACACATTTTGAAAGTAGCTCTTGATTCCCATCCATTTGTTACAAAAACTGTTCACAAATGGACCCACTACTCCTCTCGTCACATGGATTATGCTTGTTTCTCACATTGCTGATGTTTCTCTGATAAACTTGTCCTGACATGTAGTGAGGAGGCACAATGATATGTACACTATACTACTTGGCCATATCATCAGTTCTGGTTCACATCTTTTCCCTTGTGACATTTAGGTTTACTTTCTTACCGTAGATAACACTATAGTCGCCAGTCACTTGCCACTGCACTAATGTCGAACAGGCACAATATATTACGAATTTTAGCATCCCTACAGACTTATATGTGTCACTGAAGACATGTAGTGTGATGTACATAATATAAACTACTGTGTATCATCTTCAGTGGCACATACAAATCAGTAGTGATGCTAAAATTTGTAATATATTGTGCCTGGCGACATTAGTGCAGTGGCAAGTGACTGGCGACTATAGTGTTATCTACGGTAGTACAAGCATGAGTTGTCTTGACCTTCCATTCAACAACTTACTCAGCGCACTTCTTTCCGGGTACAGGGAGAAGCGTCCCTCGGCATCAGTCGAGACGGCTATCTGAAATTTTACCACTTCCTGAACAACATCAATGACGTGGACACGGCTCTCACCTTCTACCACATCGCTGGAGCCTCCATTGACCCGGGTGAGACTGCACAAACTCCCATGTTTTTTTAGCTATAAATATGGATTGTTTTTTATCATTACATATATTATTATTTGCAACTATATCATGTTGGTTTCATTTCAAGAGTGGAGATTATTTATCTGAGAAGTACTTTTAGCATGACAGGAAGTAATGTTGAAAGTAATGAAAATAGCTGTGATAGTTTGTCATGTTTAGTATTGCTGAGATAATTGTTTATAGAATATTTGGTTTGTTGTGGTCCAATGCTACTGTGACGTTATTTCATTACCAGGCAAGAAATCGATATATATTATACAGTATATTCATTATGTGTGATATCTCTGATGAATTATAATGGAACAACCATAAATACAAAGGTTGCTATATGGCACAGAGAATTATTGAAATTATATATATTTTCTTTGTTCCTTTCGTTAAAATCACCTTACATATACTACATAGAAAGGCATACTGTTGGAAAAGTAGTTGACAAATGCATGGTGGACTGGTAATTCCAATGATCTGAAACGAGAAATGCCAGTGGTCGCTGGCAGTTTTAACTCAAAGGTTGGTCTACTTGTGTTTTGGCTCCGCGACTAATATTTTCATAAATCAATTTCGCGATAAATATTGATGCACCGCATCTGAATACCAAAAAATATAGTTCTTCTGTTGTTCTACTAATTATATGGATGACATGCATTACGATGGAACGTTCTATAATAGCAATTTAATGCAAATTACTCGCCTCGAGTAGCAAAGCTTAATATATTTTTTACATGTATATTGTGGCATGTAAAATTTGGGCGATGTTCACACTGTTTTCTAAGACAGTACTGCTGCGTCTGGCAAACGCTTGTCAAAATACAATAAGCAATGCTTTGGAAAAACGAAGAATAAAGAATGCCGAAATCGGCCTGTTGCTGCGACAATGTAGGTTATAATTGTGGAGGCGACATGCCGCGGCGGGGAGTGGTGGGGGGAGATTGTGGCGGGGAGATTGAATCAAAACATTGCAACTTCACGCGTCGACTCATTGCACTTCCAGGCTTTCTATCTGATTGATACATAATAATAACAGGAACATATGACGGCCTAGGTATAGATAACTTCTAAACATACGTTATTGACTATATAATATCATAGAGTAACATTTACCTCGCCTCCTCAACTATAACCTACTTGGTATTTGGTTAAATACATGTTTTACAGAATCAGGCTTCTATACAATATACATATAGAAGGAAATCGTTCTTAATATTATACTTTTGTGTTTTAAGTGCAGTGGAATAAGCCCATATTTTGTTTTCCAGTAGACCAACTTATTATCAAAAAAGTGAGTTAAAACTGCCAGCGACCACTGGCATTTCGAGTTCCCGATCTCTCTAATTGAAGCAAGATTATTGTGTTGCATCATAATGGTATGTTGGCTCTTGATGATTCTGTAATAATAATAATAATGATAATAATAATAATAATAATTTATTTTCACCCAAAGGCATACAGGGGAAAAAAACCATAATATACATGCACGAGGAAATATAAGTCAATCTAAAGATAAAGTCAATCTCAGCGCTCAATAAATGGCTTAATCAGATGTTATAATAATAATAATAATAATAATTTTACTTTCACCCGGAGGCATTCAGGAAAAAATATAATAAGAGTAATGTAAAAGTAATGAAAAAGTAATGTAATGCTGCCTTCTTGTGTTGCAGTGACCCTGAAGCACGTGGCCAAGACTGTGGCCCATGTGGAGCTGTCGGACCATGTGGTGAATGTGGTGTTCACCCTCTTTGATGACAACAGTAAGTAGGCTAGGGTGGGTGGGGTCAAGAACGGTCTTTAACCCCTTCACACCCAGATCTTTCCTTTGCTATAAAAAATTGTATGTTGTCGAGCCATAAAATTACGAAAATTAACTGAATATACCAAATTAGCTAGTCGACAAGGATACTAAACAGGTCATATCTATAAAATATTGCTTATATCTATTAAAATTGTCTAATGGTAGTCAAATTATACATGAAAATTACGTTCTGGGTCTCAAGTGGTTAAGATAAACAAGCTCAAAATTTTGCACATATTATTTATAGTGACTCCTGCTGAGGCTATAATACAGTAATGAGTCATATAGAAACTTGCTTCATCCACAGCCTTGGAGAATATCTAAGAAATAGGCATCAGAAGATATGGCTATGTAAGCAGATAGTTTACAGGGAAATTCTGAATAAGAAGTCCTTCCGGCTTTGACTGAACTAAACTACCGCACTGTATAGTATGCTTATTGTACTTCACATCTGCAAAGGTTCCAGCGTGCACTCGGCCTTGGTTAACCCACACGGCCGCTATGAAATATGAGATGCCTCAAAAATTCTAAGTCCAGTCTGATCGTCTCCCGAGCACTACCTTGGCAATACTAAGGACTTCTTGTTCAGAATTACCGTTTACAGTCTAACTAACATGCAGGTTATTGCATGTTACACCTTATCCACCCCCAGATGACGGCCAGCTCAGCAACAGGGAATTTGTAGCAGTAATGAAGAACCGGATACAGCGCGGCCTCGAGAAGCCCAAAGACACCGGGTTTGTCAAGCTGATTGCCTCCATGTTCAAGTGTGCCAAGGAGACCAAACCTGTGCTGCTGGATATATGAGGAAGGGTGCGCGTGGGAGATGCAGGGAAGAAGGAGGCTGCGAGGAAGAAACACTGCGAGGGCTGCAACTGTAGCAAAGGCGAGCATTCCCATGAAGGAGACGAAGACGAGGAGGAGGAGGAGGAGGAGGAGGATTAAAATACTTCGGTAAGTTGGATTAGTATTTGCAGAGGAAGAATATGTCTATAGAGTGGAGATGGAAGAAGATTTGTTAACCCCTTCACACCCAAGATCTTTCCTTTGCTATATGAAATTGTCTGTTGTTAGCCATAATATTATGAAAAGTAACTTGATATAACAAATTTGCTAGTGGACAAGAATACTAAACCGGTCATATCTATAAAATATTGCTTATATTCATGAAAATTGTCTAATGGTACCTAAATAACAATGGAAATTAAGTTCTGGGCCTCAAGGGGTTAAGGGGTGCAAAGTTAATACCAAGGTGGAGGCAGATGGAGGTCTTATGTTTGTTTTGGTAAAGCAGAGAATATAAAGTGATAGGAGGGATAAATGATTGAAATCTAAGGACAGGGGAAGATTGTGGTGTGGGGGATCATGCAAATGGGAGAGAACCTAGTGCAACATTTTGATTTTACTGTATGAAAGTCTCAAGAATAATGTGAAAATCTGTAAAGTAAAAGAGTAAAGTCAAGAGAAACTGTACAGGCAAAGAGAGAGGAAGAGTAGTTATTGGGATGCTGATTCATTATCATAATAGAAATACTGTATGACGGAAATTCTTAATCACGATGACAAAATTACTGTATAACGAACGAAGAAGCTTAACTTTACTGAAATGTGCGCAATCATTATCATTATAAGATTAGCGTATTTCTTTATTTATGATTCTTTTTTTCAATTTTCGCATCTTATACATACAAAATAATGCAAGAACGAAAGCATAACAACAAATATAACAGATGTGAGCACAAATCAAAAGCATTATCTAAAACTTATGGCGCCTTATAATTATGAAGTAAATATACATAACTGCATCAGAAAATTATAAGTTACTGAGCCACAGAGAACATAGTGTGTAGCCAAAGATTTATGTCTCACAGGTGCACTGCCAACCAGCCTTTGTCTCACCCATCACTCCACAGCTCACTCAGTCCCCAGACTTGAAGGAACTATAGTCTTTTCATTTGGCATTAAATTTTGACATCAGGTCCTTAATTTTAGTGTATTTTTGTCTCCACGTTTTGGTTCAACCGCACAAGTCGCCTAACCTTGATGTATCGAGCTTGATGCTGGCAGGAATAGGTTTTTAGATCTCTTCCTAGCTCTCAACATGTCTTATTGTGTCATTATTTGCATTTTAGGAGATTGCATTTACCCTGGAAGTTAGTATAACCCACCGATATTTATTGACATCTACACTGATTGCTGTTCATTATAATTTCCTCACTGGGTTTTCTTGTATAACTGGTCTGTTGAGTAGATGGAGTGTAGATAAAACATGAGGTGAATTCTTGGTGATCAGAGGCTGGTGTGGCAGTGCTGGAGAACAACTAAACAGGTGCTAGTAAGTGAACAAGGCCTTTGAACAGTACAGTATGTGGTTTTCCCAACACATGCATACTACTTACATACATCCTATCGTCTATCAAGTAACAGGCTTTATCATGTAGTAAATACGATAATAAGTGCCACAAGATATTTAGAACCAGGATCAAGGGATGTAATTTTATATTTGTACACCTTCACCTTACTTGGGGCACAATAGAAAAGATAAAATGCACCAAAAATAGAATAGCCATTGCTCAAATCATGTTTTTTAGATCACATTTTCAGCCTGGGTAGTACAGTACAGTTTGCATGGCCCTGTACGTGCTTGCGAGGATTGTGTTTATTAGTGGCCAGTAAATAGGTGCGCCAGGCCAAAGCTCTGCAGGTTGGGAGGTTTATACTATATTTTTTTTAACGAGGTGAAAAATCCCTGACCCCTTGCTGCTTACTGACTGATATTTGATGCCAGGAGGAGGAAATAGTATGGTTCTTCTAAATTACAGCTGTATTTTATCATAGTTAACCATATTATTAGGTAATCAATCAGCTGGTGCTATAATAGAGCATATAGCAGCATATATACAGAAAACACCACCAAATTATCAGGTAAACATAGACATAACTTTTAGCATGAGACCTTCAGATGGAATGGAATTTTTGCCTTGTTAAAAAGAATAGAGTATAGGTTGTTCAAAGACATAGTTTATACCTGTCGATAAAGAGATAGTTATAGAAGTCTGAAACCATTGTGAGTTAGCGTGGCTGAAATATATAAATAGAGTATATATTGTTGATTATTTGTACTTAGGAAAATGCTTTATTGTTGGAAGTTTGTACAGTATTGTTTTATGATATGCAGTTAGGGTGGAAATGATAGTGATGGAGATTAAAACACACGAGTGAAGCATGGTGATTTTGTAATGCTATAGATCATTAGAGAGTAGAAATTGGGTTGATGGATGATAAAAAGGCCCCGTGAGATGATTTATACTGATTCTTGAATATACATAGAAATCAAACCGTAGAAGAAATATGTGAATTATGCAGTGATTTTCTTACTTTTTTTTTTCTCTCTCATTTTGGTGTTTTAACTCCAAAAACGATTAACTTTAACTTTTGGTGTTTAAGCTGACAGCACAATTTGTTCCTACTAACCTCTTCATGTCTGATCCTCACAATATGTGTTATAGATAATGGTAGATCAACTCTTTGTTTGAACTTTAGGTGTCTTTCATCTTTCAACACACTTATCATGAAATATAGAACCGAATGGAAGTTTTTCTCCTAGTGAAAGATAGAAGGGAATGTTAAGCTTTTTCTCATAGTGAAAGATAGAAGGGAATGTTAAGCTTTTTCTCAGTGAAAGATAGAAGGGAATGTTAAGCTTTTTCTCATAGTGAAAGATAGAAGGGAATGTTAAGCTTTTTCTCAGTGAAAGATAGAAGGGAATGTTAAGCTTTTTCTCATAGTGAAAGATAGAAGGGAATGTTAAGCTTTTTCTCATAGTGAAAGATAGAAAGGAATGTTAAGCTTTTTCTCATAGTGAAAGATAGAAGGGAATGTTAAGCTTTTTCTCATAGTGAAAGATAGAAGGGAATGTTAAGCTTTTTCTCATAGTGAAAGATACGAAGGGAATGTTAAGCTTTTTCTCAGTGAAAGATAGAAAGGAATTTTAAGCTTTTTCTCAGTGAAAGATAGAAAGGAATGTTAAGCTTTTTCTCATAGTGAAAGATAGAAGGGAATGATAAGCTTTTTCTCAGTGAAAGATAGAAGGGAATGTTAAGCTTTTTCTCATAGTGAAAGATAGAAAGGAATGTTAAGCTTTTTCGCATAATGAAAGCTAGAAAGGAATGTTAAGCTTTTTCTCATCCAAGACAATCTACCCAAGCTTTGCCTACAAGTCCTTAGGTGTCAGCTTTACAACGCGCGCATTCACGTTTTGCGCTAAGAGTGAATGCTTAATAACACTATAGTCGCCACTGCACTAATGTCACCACACTCCATATATTACGAATTTTAGCATCACTACAGACTGGTATGTGCTACTAAAGAGGTATATATAGTAGTAGTTTACAATATATAAGGCTACCTATCTTTAGTGGCATATACAAGTCTGTAGTGATGCTAAAATTCGTAATATATGGAGAGTGGCGGCATGTTATTGACGGTAGTGTGAACATGTGCCCTGCCTGTTTGGTTTTTTTTTTTTTTTTTTTTTTTTTTTTGTCATGGCACAGCACGTGAAATGCTATCGTAGTGTTGTAGAGGATTATGGAAGGGATGACAGACTTCCTAGTAGCTTGAAATAACTCCCTTATGTTTGTGAAATAGACTTGACAGTGTTCTGCAATTTGATCATTAGGTATTGTGGCGCTGCTGAAAATCGTGACATGGTTGTAGCCTCGCACTTTTGTTTCTTTATTTGGCTTTTTATTATAATCTACAAGGTGACAGGAAGACTACCCGCCAGATTATCATGTATTTCTAGTCGAAACTTAGTATTTATTGCTTAGGTGATGTGCGAAATGATGTTGGAATGCATATTTATAAAGGTATGCGCCCTACATAGCGAAGCGTTTTGCTGTCTCATCATCTCATGCTTGGACATTTGCAAAGGAAATGTTTGCGATGCTGTATGAATAAATGATTTTGTCGACATGATTCTTGCTTTCTCCAACAGCGATTTCGGTGTGTGTGTGTGTGTGTGTGTTTTTTTTTTTTTTTTTTTTTGCCTTGTTGAAAAAAATAGTTCTTTTCTCCCGCGTTGGACATGGGTAGGCGCGGATACCACCTCAAGAATCCGCTCTTTTACCTGGTGGCACAAGAACATAAGAAAATAAGGAAGCTACAAGAGGCTGTGAGACTTGCTATATACACGTGGTAGTTCCTGTTACTTAATACTACGTACCCACATGCATCCACCTTTCATCCACATCCATGAAATTGCCTAGCCTCCTGTTAAGCGGATTCCACAAAGATTACTCCTTCCAGAAGCGGGTTCTTGAAATGGTATCCGCTACCCTTGTCCAACACGGGAGAAGGTAGGCCTACTATTTTTTCTTCTTCAACATTTAAAAAAAAAAAACGAAAAATTATATGTACCCTACAGTATATAATTTTCATTTTAAAAGTTTTTAATATCTCCATCGGTGGAATGTTCGCGTATCGTCCTTCAGCATGCGTGAAAATAATTTGCGTCATTTTTTGCGTGACCGGTTTGGCAGTTATCGTGACGCCCTGTCTTGCCTCGCCTTCCTTGCTGAACCTTATCGAGTGCTTGCAAACCATCATACCAAGAGGGCAGAGGCAGGAATCAACAGGTGGTATTTGCTGCGGCATACCCTCCCTTCCCCCCCCACGCATCCTAGCTGTACACCCGTCATTGATCAGGCTGTCGATACACACATACACAACGTACAGGTACACACAGAGATACACACAGAGGTTAAATGGACTCATAGAAATACGTAGTAACTTATATATGTAGGTGATATCTCGATAGGGAAAGTAAAATTCAAAATATATGGTTAATGTAATCCGTAAGGCTGTTCATACACTCATAGGCAACATACAGGTACACACAGAGGTTAAATGCACTCATAGAAATAAGTAGTAACTAATATATGTAGGTGATATATCGATAGGGAAAGTAAAATTCAAAAATATATGGTATAATGTAATCCGTTAAATGCGATGCTCATCTTCTATTCAGCAGTGGATACAATGGACGACTTCTAATCAATAGTTGCTTTCCCATACAACAGCCCTTATTTCTTCCTTTAACGACTAACCCACGCACATTTACTCTAGGTGCAGGGCATATAGGAGGCCGGCGACAAATTCAAACCCTATCCTAAATGTTCAACAAATTTTCGTAATGCCGGTACAGAACAAAGGTAGTCATTGGCGGGAGGAAAAATAACACGTCTACTTTAAGGTTTATTTGCACTATTTAAACTTTTAAGACGTAAGCTGTGAAGTGTTTGACCAACAGGTGACACTTACTACTGGGAATCGTGAGTGAAGGCAGGGAGGAGGACAGAGGCACAAGGAAATCATCTTTATACATGGCGTCATAGGAGTGGGAATGGAGATACCGCTTGGCTGCTCCAGTGTATTTCGAGGGCTGACATCAACTTGCTGATAGTACACGATGATGGGGTCATTCATTCATCGCCAGGGGTTCTATCATGCATAGGAGAGCAAGAAAACATGAGGGGTGTATTATCCCGCGAAAAATAAGTCGGTAATTCTTTGTTAGGTGAAATCAGTTTTGCTCCTGACAGCAAATATTCACTTAGATGAGTAGCTAGACTGACTCCTCGGGCATCTCTGGTCACGATATCAACGGCGGAAAGCGCGTCCTTAGCATTTTTCTTCAATTTCAAAATATTTCACACTGTCCGGGAGGGAAAGCCTTGCTCCGCCATTTTGATTCGTGTGGCCGGGGCCCGAGAGGCGACGGCGGCCCAGGGTGCACGGCTCTCCACGCCGCCCTAACACCGGCTACACGTGGCACCGCCGCACCCGCCCACACAGAGAACGGGAAGATATATATCAAATAAAACTTTTCAAATACCTCCATATAACTAATTAGCATTACTACTAGGCATGATCTACTTAGGGGATAATACTAAGGACATTTCTCCCTACACTCGCCTATGCTGGATGCAAAGTTGGTGTTCATAGGGGGTTTGTTTTGGTGCAGTAGGGCTTCTCTTCTCACGCTTTTGACTATTGTGTTACTTGTGTATCAATTTTTTTTCTAGGTATACCATAATTTCTACCTATTATTAATCAAAGTATTTTGACGAGGTTGAACAAATGAAACTGTGAGGCGAATATATTTACCTGCGAGGGGATTTGTAGAGTTTACCTGGCGAGAGAGAGAAGCCTCACTTCACCGAGAAACATGGCCCAGATCAGCCGCGAAGCTCTGAAGAGGAAAGTTTCTGGTAAGCATTTTGTGTTATCCATCAGGGTTTATAGGAAGTGACGAGGGGCAGACATGAACGTGAGTGTACAATCATATAGTATGGTGAGTTAGAAGACGTGTTATAAGTGCTAAGGCATGGGGAAGACGGTAAGTCGAAAGTGTAGGCAGGCGGCCAGTCATGCATTGCTGTGGTGCCGCTGTTGGCGGAGGTTGAGGCGGCGTGGCGACGTTGCCAAGTGGCGGCGGCGGTGGCTGTGGTGGTGAACCCCAAGCGGCGGCGCGGCGTCACTCCCCGAAGCTCAGCCTGCCCCTCGCCACTCACAGGTCAGACCCCGTCGATTGTCTTTACATTTTCGTGAGTTCCTTACAGTGTTTGCCATTTCCCTAGTGCCTCATCGCTTCGTTAAGGCTGTAGGTGTGTATTGGTTAAGGTTTGGCGGGTGTGCATTATTTACTTGCAGAGATATAGTGAAGTGAAGGTCTGTGAAGCTGGATTTGTCAGTTGGTCCTTGCAGCGTCCTACTGAAAGCCGAGACCGGCATTACTAGGGCCACTTCAGCTACGGGGGTGTCAAACATATTGCATTTTAGGCCATATACCAGTGCTTATACGGTGATTCCGGGTCCTACGGTACTAATTTAAGCCCTTTAGTTGATGTTCCAAGTAAGAATTTCTTTGTGTCCGGGGTGAAGTTCTTTAGAAAATGTCTGAAAATGGAAGGCGAGGGAGATGGCGGGCTGGCGTCCTCCCTTGTCCGTCTCTCTACAAGGGAAATATTTTCAGAATAACTTCAATATCTCACGTGTTTTTAATGCGATTGTGTTAGTAAACGGTAGAATGTGACTAATGATAAGGGTTTTGTAGGTGGACATATGTGATTTAAGCTGTCTTAGTGTAATAATGAGAGAAATAGCGTGTTGCGTGGGTTGCGACCTTTTGGCGCAAACTTGGTGGCGGGTTGGCGGTGACGAAGTTCATTGAGTGTGTGTGAAATATTCTGAAACACTGCACATAAACTCTTCGTACTACCATTATTATATAGTTAAGATACTCGTGTTTAAGCATGTTTTAGGGATTGTGCTATTGTCTGGTGATTGTACTTAGGTGAAATATGGTAACTTGAGGCAGAAAATGCTTGATGGCAGCTGAACGAAGCGTAGAGGCAGCGCGCCACCAACGGTTTTGCTTGGAGCATTGTCTTTTTTTTTTACCTTCGTTTTTTTTTGAAGCGAGACCTCATGGTTAGTTTTGGGCGGCGTTTGTAGTACTCTGATCGGCGTTGTGCTTTTATAACGTTTGGGTTACCGCATTCAGATTGATTTTCATGTAAGTGAGGACGTTATGGAGGGGACGCGCAGTCAATAGTGTGTGCAGTGATTAGCCCTCTGTATGGTGGCTGGTTTGAACTGGTAGTTTAAAAAAAAAAAAATTCTTTTCTTTTCCCTCCAAGATCGCTAGTACTAACCACGTTTTTTGTTTTAATTTTTTTTTATTTTTTTATTTTTTTTATAGAAAGTACTGCGATCATATAATTCAGCGCCGATCTGTTAGTAAATTGATCTTTTGAAATTCATTGTTAAATCAATGGTGTGTGTGTAGCATATGATTGGCCTTTCTGCATTGTGAGCCCCCTCAAACCCAGGGGACGCGGCCCGGTAAAAAAAAATACAATGAGACTTGCAAAATTTTCAGAGTTCGATTTTTTTTTGGAATTTGAAAAATGGACGAGGACTGCGCGGTCAGGTAAATTTCCAGATGAACACCGAACTTCCTTTAGTGAACGAAACTATTTTTTCTGGTGAGATTTGATGTGCTTTGAATGAATCTGCTAACAGTTTGTCGCAATTTTTTCTTTTTCAACAAAAATTACAAAAAAACTAATTGAACCTAACCTTACCTTTACCTAACTATATATATAAAGAAAACAAAGATTTGCGACATAAACGGTTAGTAGATTAATTCTAAATATCAAAACTAGAAAAAAATCTGATTCGTCCACCAAAGTGAATTCGGTGTTATCTGGAATAATACCTTTTTTGGGGGCGGATAGCAAGTATTACTACCACAACCCGTAGAATTCAGCGGCCATTTGTTAGTAAATTGATCTTTTGAAATCCATTAATGTTAAATCAATGCTGTGGGTGTAGCCTATGATTGCCGTTCCTGATGTATGCCCCTTAAGCCCGGGGAACGCGGCCCGGGGAAAAATATAACCGACTTGCTAGATTTTCAGAAAAGTGATATTTTTTTTTTGATTTTGAAAAATGGACGAGGACTGCGCGGCCATTTTCTGAGACTTTACTAGTTATGCCTTGCCAAAAATTAGTGCTTTTTCAGGTGGTTTTTATTTTCCGGAAACTCAATAAAACTATTTTAATCACCAATTTTTCAATTTTTCCGTTCAATATTTGACGTTTTACCATATGGAGATAGTTTTTTTTGCTTTACAAAAATCTCGCAGCCCAATAAATTGGGATTTTTTTTATTTTTTTCTGTGCAAACCTCTATCCCAACAACTGAGATTGATTGTTATTTTCTTTGTTTCAGCTATCCTTAAAGGGGCGGATCTTGAGACTATCTCTGCTAAGAAAGTGAGGCAGCAGTTGGAAAAACAGCTTGGTGTGAGTCTTTTGAGCCGCAAGGAAGAAATAGACCAGATAATCATGGCTGACGTGGACCAGGTAAACTCTCACTCTGACGAGGAGCAGTCCGAGGAGGAGGTTCCCAAGGGCAAGGACGACTCAGAGTCCGACCAAGAGTCTGAGGTGAGCGGCCAAAAAGTATGACATTTTTGTTTGTTTTGTTTGGCAAAATATATTCTCGTTATATATCAATCTTAATGAAATATATAATGATTATTTGCTGCTTTTGTATTATATTTATTTGCTTGATCACTCCCACCTGTATTATGTTTTTCAATGCTCTTCTGGCACTGAATGTTGTAGACAAACCCATATGTTGTAGTTTGGAGTTTTAAATTTTGTTTCCAGTTCTAGAATTTGTGTTTAGTACAACTGCTTGCAGCATTGTTGTTTTTACATATGCATATGTTATACTTATTTTTTGATAATTTATTCTATTTCTCCCATCTTTTATTTTATTAATTAGTATTTTTTAGTATCTATATAACTTCTCCATGGCAGAAAATCAAGAGCAATTTTTCAGTTCAAATCTTCAAAACAATTTGCAGTTTACACACATTATTAATGTTCAGAATGATTTTAAGAACAGTACAAAAAAGGGGGCAAGTAAAATCTTGTAGCAAAACCCCAAAAAAACTACAGCCCTTATATTAATGGTCACATTTTTTCTATAAAATTTAACGGCATAGTTTTCATAGAAACCCAAATCCAAATCGGCTGCAATGTTTTCCTGACCCCTCCCCCCGCTTAACCCAAAGCTTGGTCTTTGTGAGCTCTAAGCTCTTTCTAGGAGGGTAACAGCCGGAGATTGCGTGTCCAGGCCGTGAGTGAATGAATGACCTCCATATGTATACATTTGAATCTGTGTGCATGCTTGCATCTAGGTGCCGTATAGACCTGCACTCACTCCTATCTTTTTATTTATGGTCAAATATTGATAAATTTGTATTGGTGCTTATTTATTTTATTTTTTCTTCATAAACGGGTCGGGTGATGGAGTTAAGAGTCCTGAACACTTGCTTTGAAAGCACACTACGGAAATATTTTATGCTAATTACAGTTTACATATATACTTAATACTATATATTTAGATAATTTTTTGGAAATTGTTGAATATCTTAAATTCTAAAAGAAAAAAAGTTAAAAAATTTACTTTAAAAAATTGAGATTTAAAACATTTAAAACTAAATTTAAAACAATTAAAATTAAAAAAAAATCTTTTATTGTACAAAATAGCTTGTTTAGAAAATCCTATTCAATATTTTCACTCCTCATTCATTCTCCTACTGCGTTTATAATATTTATTCGATTATTTGTTAAGCCTGAGGTTTTATTTTCCATATAGGTATATGTCTATATACTTATACTTAGTACTTACTCACCTTTATCTATTTTTTTCTTCAAATATCAATATATTTGTCTTATTTGCGATGTGTGACCCTAAGACTCGGTCACAAGCAGTCCTTATTGCCAGTGGTTTACCCCAGCCACTTCGTACCACTGGACCCCAAACCGACGGGCGAGTAATATATGCCCCCGTCAAGGGGATGGGATGATGAGTGATTTCATGTGGTGACATGACATCACACTGCACATGTGGTGCAACACTTAAGTGTGTTTGTGTGCCAGCTTATAGGATATATACCTTAATATATACCTTACTCTTGAAAGCTGTCACCCACCCCAAGACTCAACCAGGTCCACTATCAATGGAACACTGCTACTCCATAATTATTACTTAGGTCCCAGATCTCGGCTTAGCGTTGCCCTCATTTAACCACGTCGCGAGAACTCGTTCCATGCTGAACACTCCTGGAGGCTTAGGCTTCTGTAACTTTGTTAACCCCGTCTCCCTTTTTTGTTCTTCCCCTCCCCACATTGTCTGATCTATACATCCATCTCTGACGCCCATTCCTAAGAACTCGCACAATGTGATAGACTCGACAGAAATCTCCATGTATTCCCGTCTCCCTCCTTGCATACTCTAGCTTTCATTGTTTATTTTCCCCTTTTTTCATAAACTAGCACTGTCCTCTTCATATCAGCGGAGGTCGTCCTCTTCATTTCACTGCAGGTACCAGGATTGTGGAGTAGCAGGCGGTAGCAATTCTTAGGTTATTGGAGCTGAAGTCTAAAAAATTATTAACTGATTCAATAAATTTCAGTTGTATAAAATGTAGATCATATATAATGTTAACACTTATGTTTCACACATTTACTTTTTTGAGGCTACGTTTATTTTTAAAGTTCTATGTAAATTTCAAAAATATAATGATATTCATATTAGCGAAGGCAGCAACCAATTATAAAAATGACAATGGCAGTGTCAGTCTGCTGTTTTTGAACACCACAATATTTAATAATGAGAAACATGCGTCAATGTATTATAGATGTTGATAGTGTTTGCAATTAATATTTGAAATGCGTAAATAGCTCATTATTTATTTCCTTTAATGATGGATAAGTAAAGAAGTCTTGAGTTGAAGGTATGCATTAAAAGTCTTGTTGAAGCCAGAAGACTTGTGTACAGACGCCACAGCCCTGGCATCATTACACTCGTACGGTGCTACTATAGCGTGCGGTCTACTGGGACATTTGCACTAGCGTGCGGTCTACCGGGACATTTGCACTATAGCGTGCGGTCTACCGGGACATTTGCACTACTATAGCGTGCGGTCTACCGGGACATTTGCACTATAGCATGTGGTCTACCGGGACATTTGCACTAGCGTGCGGTCTACCGGGACATTTGCTCTATAACGTGTGGTCTACCGGGACATTTGCACTATAGCGTGCGGTCTACCGGGACATTTGCACTATAGTGTGCGGTCTACCGGGACATTTGCACTATAGTGTGCGGTCTACCGGGACATTTTACACTAGCGTGCGGTCTACATATCTTACTCGCTACTTACACTTGAGGCTGCAACTTACTATTGCTATATGATAGTCTATTATACAGTAGAGTATTGTAGAAAAAACAAAACTTTATTAAGCACAGGCAGATGTTCCCCACCAGTCACTTTTTTTTTTTGCATAACACTACCACATCGATGACAAGGCTCTGCTTCTTGTGGCGTGTCCAGAAGATTGCTTTCACGTAAAAACTTAACCACTGTTTCTTCTGTCCAGATGACACTTCTGTATAATTCTTTCAACAGTATTGTAAAGGAGGAATGTCAGACTGATGTTCTCTGCTTGAATTTTAGGAGGATACTGAGACATTACTTCGTTGATTCCTATTTTACAAGGTTGAGTAGGGTCCCGGTACTCAGGTCAGGTGTGGACTTGTTAGAATGCACATTAAAAGTTATGGGATAGTCAGGTCAGGTGGGATCTTTGTAGACCGCACGTTAGGGGAGCGTAGACTGCAGGCCCCGATGTAGACCGCACGCTATAGTAGCACCACTCGTACATACTCTAGTCATCTCTTTCTATATGACCAAACCACCTCAGTGCTGCGCCATACCCCTTCAACCACTCCACATTTCATCCTCTCACCTTTGCTTGACATACCCAACCATTATACACACATTACTTTCCCCATAGTACATTCTTCTCTCATTACAGGCACTTGGAAGACTCATTTTACCTGTTTGGATAGTTGACCTTAGTTTCTCTTCTCACTTGCATACAAGATTATTGATACAATTGAAACTCTTAGTCCTTTTTTTCTATTTTTTACCTCCATGCGCACATTTTATTTTAATATTTCATCCAATCATTTTTCTCCCTTGTTGCTCTCTCGTTTGCTTTCGTGATTACGCATAGTCAAACTAAGATACTTTAAATTGTGTGATTAACCATATTAGCCCGTTCTCCTTTCATATTGTTTTTTCAAGTCCGTTAATATCACGTAAATATCTCTTTATTTCCTATGTATTTTTCACACTTCGTTCAGCCCGATCACTGGATCCACTCGGGTCATGCCCTCTCCAGGAGCCACCCTTCCGTATTCCAACAAGCATTCAATCATTTGGCTGACTTTAAATTAATGCTGCACCTGAAATAATTCTCGGGTTGTTTAAGCTCAGGCTGTTTGGCTGACTTGACTAGTGGAATAAGTCAGTCGTTCAACTAACTACAACTTGGTTAGTTTAAACTCCGGAACGAGAAATTGGACCAAACATCCTCACCCCTGCCTATTATTTTGGGTTCAGATGGCTATCGCAGCCAGTTCCTTCTAATGAGAAATTCCACTTATCTTTCACCTCTTCATGCTAGTGACATCCACACACATTTAGGCACCTCACGTTAATACCTTTATGCTTTGTGCTTTGTGCTATCATGGGCATTAATAAAAAGTTTAAAACCACGCGTATCATGGCTAGTGGGATTGCAACATTACTACGCTATATAAATGTTCTTTTAGCTATTGAGAGGTCATTGGTTTACCCTTGATTTTCCTGCTCTATCAATGGCAGTAATGAAAACCTAGTGTGTCGTGGCCG
The DNA here is from genome assembly GCA_016584305.1 of Chionoecetes opilio. Classification (NCBI taxonomy): domain Eukaryota; kingdom Metazoa; phylum Arthropoda; class Malacostraca; order Decapoda; family Majidae; genus Chionoecetes; species Chionoecetes opilio. The sequence continues at coordinate 327,323 of JACEEZ010014817.1, forward strand.
GTGGGACTGCAACATCGCTTCACAATACATGTTCTTTTAGCTATTAGGTCATTGGTTTCCCCATGACTTTCCAATAGTAAGCAATGGTATGTTGTCCGCAGGGAAAGGGAGGCGATGACGACGACTATGAGCCCGGCAGCAAGAAGCTGGCCAGGAAACCCAAGGCCAGTCCGAAGAAGAGGAAGACTGACGAAGACGATGATTCAGATGAAGACTGGGGCAAGAAGAAGAAGCTGAGTGTGGTTAGTAATGTACATCATCGCACCTTTACAGATTACCAGGGCAGAGAATGGTATTCCAACAGCTCTGCACTCAATGGGGTTCAGCATAAAGATATATTTCCTGCAAAAGTCCATTTACGAGGGTGCAGATTTCCTTGAGGTATTCAGTGGGGCAATGTTTGAGGACCAAGGGTGGTGGGCTTGTAATGGACGAAAGGAACATGTAAGAAATATTTATTATGACCTGTTGTATAGTATAACTGCCCTGGTTCCTGAGTTCGTAGTATTAAGTGTTTACCCTATGTCATCAGTATTTGGAAGATTTAATAAATGCTATCTTAAAGTTTGATATAAATTGTACTTGTGTTAATATATCTGTGACAATTTATGTAGTTACCGAGAATGAATTGCATTGTTTTGCTCTCCAGCCTGCCAAGAAGGGCCCAGCAGCCGGCCGAGGCAAGAAGTCCGCCTTCACAAAGTCCTTCAAGCTGTCCCCCGAGTTGGCCGATGTTGTCGGATCTGACGTGATGCCACGCCACGAGGTGGTCAAGAAACTGTGGGCCGTCATAAAGGAACGAGAACTCCAGGACCCAGCCAATAAGCAGTATGCAATCTGTGATGACCAGCTGTTGAAGGTTATCGGTGAGTATTTCTTGTTTTTGTGTGGTTGATGCTAACTGGTGATAGATTTAGATTTATTCTCATTTTTTCTTTTTCTTTACGTTCATAAATTTTTTTGAATTGTGATCTAATTTTAGAAGGGATTTAAAGTATTGTAAATATTGCAAAGGATAATTGCGACAATAAATTAGTTGTTGTGCCGCCTTATAAGCAATACTCTCACACACCACCACCACATCTCACACACATCACACTTCTCTCACACCACATGTACGCCACAGACACATAACGGTCACATATATGTAGCTCAGGCCTGTATGCCACATCTAGGTAAACTAAGTAGATAAATCACACTTCATTGGCTGATTTGAACCAGGGTTGTCTCTTGGATGTGAGACAAGTTTGGTACAACACCGTGTTATATATTGATAGTTTTCATGTACTCTGTAATCATTTGCCATGGTCTGGTTGCTACTGATAATTTTCAGTTAATACATACGTTTGGTAAAGTGATCTTTTTGGCAATTAATTCTAAGTGGTATGGTAGTTGCAAAAGTATCCTCATTAGACTTTCATATATATTTAACCGCAAAAGGAGATAATTTTCCTCTTGTAAGACTAAGAGATGGTCATGCTTCTATAAGTTGAGTTTTTCCTCCAAGTACATAGGTCAAAGGTATATTAGCATGAACATTCCCTGCAAGACAAAGTAAGTGACTGACAATTATATTGTTTCTTTCAGGTGTTAAACGCTTCCGCACCTTTGGCATGATGAAACATCTCAAAGATCATTTCCTGGAGGCAGCATAAGACACTAGTTAGGGGTCCTGTCAGGCAGTGTTTGCTGCTGGCCGCACCGTGGCAGTCGACCATTAATTCTCTCCTCTCAGCCAGCTCCACAACCAACTCTGCTTAGGTAAAGAAGTCCCCTTTGTAATACTTTTGACTGGCATTTCATGAATTGCTAATGGAGTTTTTTTCTTTTTATATTTGATTGATAATCAATTGTGTATGTACAGTCTGTAAGATGTCCCAGCTTATATGGTACAATAATAATGTCCCCCAAAGTTGACATGAATTATAGTGGGAGTAATTTGCTTGTAATGTTTGGACAATGATTTGATGCTGCATCACATTCTTGTCTTTCTAGAATATATTGGTAGATGAAATCTCACTTAGGGGAGTAGCCACGAGGGACGTCAGTTATTAGTCTTTCTAAGCATTGTTTGGTGTGTGCCTTTTTTTGTATCTTGAATGTGCTTATATTCTTTTGTGTTCATCTTATAAATCGGACAATGAGATTTTGTCTTCTCATAGCAGAGATTTTTCCCCTCCTGTTTCCCTCTTCTGTCTGTCTTGAGATGCTCATGAAAATGGAAAGTTAACCACTCATTAGCTATTCACTCCTCATGTAAAACATTGTCATTAATCATTACATTTCTGTTTTGGAGAGTAGCATTGTAATATAAAATGTTATGAGAATTTATTTTTCTGTGGCTTTAAGTAGAGATTTGGTTTGACGGCGTACCATTATTTATCACAGTACTGCATTCCACTTGTTCAGAATGCTTCAGTAAGTTTAGGACTTGGAATCATTTCGGTTATTCCTTTAACTTTTTTTTTTCATTATTTTTAGTTTTGAAGTATACAGAGCCACAGATAGTTGACAAGTTAACTATGTCACAAGGTACATCTTTTAATAAAATATTTTGTAAAAAGATTATTGTAATTATTCCATTGTCATAGCAGTTTGCACTTACTTGGTAGTTTAAAAAATTATGAATGTAACATGGACCTTTGATGAATTTTTAAGCACCTTTAGAGGGTGGTCAACGAGATATTTATGCTTTAGTGTTATTGACTTGAGTATCGATGTGTAGTTAAAGGGTCTATGTGTAACGTTAATCCAGACAATATCAATGCTACTTGTATACTTTTTTTTTTTTTTCGGGATGTTCATACAACATGCTCAGAGTTGTCTTGATAGCATAAGAATGTTAACCATATACACTGGTGCTTTAATATCTTACCTGATTCTATGACTATATTTGATTTCCTGAAGTCCAGAAAATAATTTGCAACCTCACTACATAGACATAAGAAAATAAGTAAGCTACAAGAGGCAGTGAGACCTACGAGGTAGAACCTGTTACTGGAAAATCGTTGCTATGAGCGTCAAGTAACATGTAATTGCTACTGCCCCGTGTGGTAGAAGATTCTTTGATGAAAATAGAAATCTGGATAATCAATGAACACAAAGCCCTTAACATTTAATTTGTTCCATTATAAATTAATGGAAGGAGAGTACAAGCTGGCATATAATTAACTACAAGCTCCACATTCCAGTTCGATCTGACTGCTGGTGGCATCGGTGTTGTTCATGTAACTGATAATGTAATTCATTAGCTGTTCCTCTGATGTCTGGCACATTTCCCCCTTTTTGGCATTAATTCAACTATCATTAGCAGTTGCTGGTAATGCTTTTGTGCATCTATTGTGGTATTTGAATCACCTGGTGAATGTGGTGCCTAGTAACAGGCCAAAGATAAGGCTGGGATGCCAGACATAGTTGTACCCTGTGATGTTGAAGACTTGTAGCATGTTAGAATGCACTACAACCATACCTAGGTGTGGACGCGGTACACGGTTTCTTTATACTATATCCCGTTCCTGTCCCCTGCCCTCATCGGTTCACTCTCGCCCCTCCCTTTTTAATGCTTTGCCATAGTGCTATAATTATGACCTGATGTCTGGCACATTTACTTTTTTTTTGGCATTACAATCAATCTCCATTATAGTAGCCCCACGGTCCACACGGTGAGGGTGTTGAAGCACAGGTACTTGAGGCAGGACTTCATGGTGTCGTGTTGGTTCACCTGCCTGCAATCCTTCTTGCTCTTGGACAACAGCTGGCAGTGAGACTTCTTGATGTACAGCTTGACGAGCAGAGTAGAGTGTTCCATGTCGAGGATGTAGCCCCTGAAGGAGGGGTAGGGGTCTCCAAGAAGCTTTCCCATCGTGTAGTGCACAAGCATGGTCTGAGGAAACAAGTGGTCTTAGGATTCAAACTGGGTTATATCTAGGATGTAAATAATTTGTGAATGAACTTCTCTGGGCTTCCCTCCACACCGTTTGGGGGAAGGGATATATTATATATATATATATATATATATATATATATATATATATATATATATATATATATATATATATATATATATGCATACGCATACCCTGGTGTTTGCAGGACTATTTGGAAGGGAAATATATCCCATTATATAAACATTCTTAACATTCCCGTCACAAACCATTATTTTAAGTAAGCTCCAACAAGGCATCACTGACACTCAAGCCAAGCAAACAATTGCTGGTCAAGGTGTCCAATGTCCATGTTATGACTGTTATTACAGTCATCATCTCTTGTCAACACTGAACTACTGTTGCTGTCATCACAAGCTGGGAGGCACACGCGTTATGGGGCTCATTTGCATCCTGTTGACAAGCGTGATGACAACGTTGATTGCTGGCTTGTCTTCCTCCCAGTGGCGGAACTGTAGGGGGACACGTGCCCCCTATTTCAGGGCGGTGCCCCTCATTTGAATAACTAGATACATTGGTAACATATTGAGAAAAAATAACCATCAGTGCTAATCTGAAATTTATATTTATTAATGGATCTATAGGTAGTAACATGATGATGCAACAAATGTAGGCATATATATTATGATATATATACACCATATATATATATATTTATTGACTTAAATCTGGGAGTTTTTGACAGCTGAGGTGCTGGGTTTCTCTTGTGTGGCAACACTGCGTGGCCTTGACCATCTCTGTGTCAGACTGTCAAGTGTCAACATGACCACCGGGGAGGCAGGATTTACGTGTAGTGGATAACTTTCTATATCTTTAATTCAGTTGTGGATATGACATCTTTTACGTTACCGGGTGGTGTAGTGATGTCCAGTGTGTGTGGTGAGGCGATAACACCCCCATCAGCGTCTCGTACTGTAGTGATGAGTGAGTGGTGGTGGGCGTCACAAGTCACCAAGGCGTCACCACCGCGGCGCCAGGGCCAGGGTGTGCAGGGTGATGGTGAGTACTGAGCCACAGGTTGGTGCTTTACTGATGGTTGTCCTGTTTAACTGTTATTGTGAAGCAGTCACCGGGAGGCTTGTGTCTTGTGCGCGCCCATACATGTGGTGAGGTATACACTATACAGTGTGCGGCAGGCTATACAGGGATGCATCTTGTATTAACGTATGAATACAAAGCAATTATCAGGGTGGGAAGATACTTAGAGAAACTTTGGGTATTATTCTAGTGTTTGCCCATACTCCCCCCTCTCCCACAAAACAAGCTTGGGGACCTGGGGGAATGGAGGATATTTGGCTGGGGTGCAAAATATGCGTCGCGACCACATAGTTTTTGAGTTAGGAGTGTTGAAAAAATTCCCTAAATCTAGGGAAAATTAATTTAATTTCTTGTGAGTCCAGAGACGTGTGAACCTGACGATCCTGACAGAATGATGACCGAAGTGTCGAGAATCCCCCCCCCCCCCCCCCCCCCGCTAGGAGGGTAGGTTAGGTTAGGTTAGGTTAGGTTATCGGTGGGTCAAGCCCCCCGCTAGGTTAGGTTAATTTTGGTTAGGCAAATTTCTCTAGATATTAGGAAATTACCCTAGATCTAGGAAATTTTACCCCCCCTACAGAACTCTTAAATTACGTGTTTCCGACGCATAATTTATTCCCCATCCGAAAACCCCGCATTCCCACAGGTCCCCAAATATGTTTGGGGGAAGTGGGAGAGTATGGGCAAACACTAGAAATTTACCCAAATGCTGCCTGCCCTCTCTACACAATACATTGTTTTCCGAAACTGAGATAAGCAGAAGCCTCAACTTGAACTAAAGAAACTACGTGGGATATGATCGCGTCAAATGCTGAGCTTTTAATTATGTAAGTGAGTACTTGTTTATGGGAATCTACGTCGTGCATGCGTGGAGGGTTTTGAGATCAGCCGTACTAGATAGATGTACACAAGCCGGTTCGGTTCACTCACCATGGTTTGTTAACACCAACTCTACCAGCTGCTTGTGAACTAAGTAAACCTCTTGCAGTACCTTATAACCACTCTCCCGAAAATATACCAGGAATACGGTAATCCGATTGCAGGGTAAATTCAAAATTGTTCACCAAAAATGGAGTGATTTGTATTTCTTTTGTTTTTTTGTTTTTCTTTATATAGTGACGCCTGTGATTAGAGGCTTACACGTGGCGAACACTAGGATAAGGCAAGCCTCGGGGACAAACGTATGCATTTTAGAATATAGTTCAGTAACAATTATTTCTGCATTGCAAGCGCTGGGTAACAAAGTGGTGTGGAGTATTCTTCTTTTGTACGGAAATACGAAAAGATGTAATATTTGTTAAATTGTTAGAATTAATTTCTTTGAGGAATTTTAAGAACTTTAATAGATAGACTATTTCCCCCCTATAAAGACTATTTCCCCCCTATAAAGACTATTTCCCCCATATAAAGACTATTTCCCCCATATAAAGACTATTTCCCCCATATAAAGACTATTTCCCCCATATAAAGACTATTTCCCCCATATAAAGACTATTTCCCCCATATAAAGACTATTTCTCCCATATAAAGACTATTTCCCCCATATAAAGACTATTTCCCCCATATAAAGACTATTTCTCCCATATAAAGACTATTTCCCCCATATAAAGACTATTTCCCCCATATAAAGACGCGTTCAAGTTCATTGTCACTGTATTGATGTATAGAAAATTATATTCAGGCACCTCATTCAACATTATTTTCCCTATTAATTAACTGACGTTTGCATAAAAACCATACCTGAAAAAAAAAATTAAAAGCTCGTATCGCTAATTCAGTGTCATTCAGCGTAAGATCCATCATGTCAGTCAAGTGTGCTCTTAATTAGTGTCACAACAACTGGCCACGTAGTATTCTTTAATGATGAATGACCTCGTTCCGGACAGTGGCGGAACTGCGTGGGGGTACGGGAGGGCACGTGCCTCCCCATCTCAGGGCGGGGCCCCCGGGTACCCACCCCATTTCAGGGACGTGCCCCCCATTTGAATAACTAAATGAATTCGTAACATGCTGAAAGAAAATAGCTGATATTGTTAATCTAAAATTTATATTCACGAATGAACCTGATGATGCAAAAATTATATATATATATATATATATATATATATATATATATATATATATATATATATATATATATATATATATATATATATATATATAATATATATATATATGAGAAATAGAAAATGAAAAAATGAAAACTGGTGCCCCCCCCCATCCCCCCTCCCCCCGTTTTTATACCCTTTGTTTCGCCACTGATGCCAGAATAGGGGAGGCGGTAGCAGAGTGGTTAACGTCTCCGAGTGGCGTGCTCAATGACCCAAGTTCGATCCCCGAAGAGGTCGATTATCCACTTTAAATCTTTCTGCACCGTCGAGTGGTCTAAGAACACCCACATTCTGCCCATTAACTCTACCTTCGATTGCGAGTGCATCGGAGGACACAGGGGGGCGGCATGATTTAAAACAGTGGCGTACCCAGAAAATTTAAAAGGGGGGGGCCAATTTTTTTTTTTTAAACAAAATATATATATATATATATATATATATATATATATATATATATATATATATATATATATATATATATATATATATATATATATATATATATATATATATATAGCTATATATATTTATTTATTTATAGTATCTATTTTTTTATTATTATTTATTATTTATTTTTTGCAAAGGGGGGGCCATGGCCGCATGCCCCCCCCCCCCCCTCGGTACGCCACTGGGCATGAACCTCTAATCACAGGCGTCACTATAAAATTCCTGCATGCGCCACCACGGGCGAGGGCCAACTATCACAGCCCTCAAGTGAACATCCAGGGCCTACCATCTGGGCCTTAGAAGTCACTGCCTACAGGCGCTATAGGCACGAATGTAAAATAGAAATAAAAATATTGTGGCGTGCTCGAAGCCAGGGTAGAAGCGATCTCGTGGTTAGCCTGCCCTTACCTTGATGTCGAACTTGCGGCTGTTGACCACGTCGGCGACGCGCTCCTGGTCACTCTGCGAGCCCGTGGACACGTTGAGGAGGTCGATGGTGGTGATGTTGGCGGCGTGCAGCAGGACGGAGAGGGGCACGCAGGTCAACATCACCGTGCTCCCGCGCTCCTCGTCCTGCGTACAGCGCCACATAAAGGAAGAATATAATAGTCGCCGCATGTTAACCCCTTCACGCCCAGATCTTTCCTTTGCTATAAAAAATTGTCTGTTGTCGAGCCATAAAATTACAAAATGTTACTGATATACCAAATAAGTTAGTCGAAAAGGATACTAAACCATATCTATAAAACATTGCTTATAGTCACTAAAAAGCGTCTAATGGTACCCAAATTACAATGGAAATTACGTTCTGGGCCTCAAGAGGTTAAGTTGGCGAAAATGGGGTCCCTTCACTCCCCCCTTCCGAACGCACGGGATTGGCTAAGGTGTTGGGTGTTTGGTGAGAATGTCGTACTCCAAGTTCCGCCCTAAAGCCCCAACACCCAACACCTCACCCAATCCCGTGCGTTCCTGAGGGGGCCCAATTTTCGCCAACTTAACGTGCGGCGAGTATATAGTTACTATTTCCACAATGAACTTGATGGAATGAGTTGCAGATTGTAATTAAAGCGTACAAATAAGTCAGTCTCACCCTTTCCTCCGTACGTAAGTGGCAAGAAAACGTTTTTCAACCCCTTAAGGCGTAGATCTTTCCTTTGCTATATAAAATCGTCTGTTGTTAGCCATAAAGTTACGAAAAATAGCTTAATAAACCAAATCAGCTAGTGGACAAAATACTAAACAGGTCATATCTTTAAAATATTGCTTACATTAATTAAAATCGTCTAGTGTTAGCCAAATAACAATGGAAATTGCGTTATGGGCCTCAATGGGTTAAAAAGTCCGACGTCTTACCCTCGTTATGTATGGTCCCTATCCTTTATGTATGGTCCCTATCCCTTATGTATGGTCCCTATCCCTTATGTATGGTCCCTATCCCTTATGTATGGTCCCTATCCCTTATGTATGGTCCCTATCCTTATGTATGGTCCCTATCCCTTATGTATGGTCCCTATCCCTTATGTATGGTCCCTATCCTTATGTATGTCCCTATCCCTTATGTATGGTCCCGATCCCTTATGTATGGTCCCTATCCTTATGTATGGTCCCGATCCCTTTGTATGGTCCCTATCCCTTATGTATGGTCCCTATCCCTATGTATGGTCCCTATCCCTTATGTATGGTCCCTATCCCTTATGTATGGTCCCTATCCCTTAAAGTATGGTCCCTATCCCTTTGATGGTCCCTATCCCTTATGTATGGTCCCTATCCCTTATGTATGGTCCCTATCCCCTATGTATGGTCCCTATCCCTTATGTATGGTCCCGATCCCTTATGTATGGTCCCTATCCCTTATGTATGGTCCCTATCCCTTATGTATGGTCCCTATCCCTTATGTATGGTCCCTATCCCTTATGTATGGTCCCTATCCCTTATGTATGGTCTCTATCCCTTATGTATGGTCCCTATTCCTTATGTATGGTCCCTATCCCTTATGTATGGTCCCTATCCCTTATGTATGGTCCCTATCCCTTATGTATGGTCCCTATCCCTTATGTATGGTCCCTATCCCTTATGTATGGTCCCTATCCCTTATGTATGGTCCCTATCCCTTATGTATGGTCCCTATCCCCTATGTATGGTCCCTATCCCTTATGTATGGTCCCTATTCTTTATGTATGGTCCCTATGCCTTATGTATGGTCCCTATCCTTTATGTATGGTCCCTATGCCTTATGTATGGTCCCTATCCTTTATGTATGGTCCCTATCCCTTATGTATGGTCCCTATCCCTTATGCATGGTCCCTATCCCTTATGTATGGTCCCTATCCTTTATGTATGGTCCCTATCCCCTATGTATGGTCCCTATCCCTTATGTATGGTTCCTATCCCTTATGCATGGTTCCTATCCCTTATGTATGGTCCCTATCCCTTATGTATGGTCCCTATCCCCTATGTATGGTCCCTATCCCTTATGTATGGTTCCTATCCTTTATGTATGGTCCCTATCCCTTATGCATGGTTCCTATCCCTTATGTATGGTTCCTATCCCTTATGTATGTATCTATCCATTATGTAGTGGCAAGCAAGGTCCTACCCTATGAGGTCCCCGTCTTAGTCTGGTCCCGCATCACTTTATGTTGGTCGCCTATCCCGCAGTAACGAGTGCCCAACACTAATCGGTCCTATTTATTTTGTTATTATGCATTATATCTTTATTATAGTCTATCTATGTATGGTTATCTTATTATGTTTATTATTATGTCCTATTTATCATTCCATATCCTTATTATCCCCATCTTATCATGCCCACCATGTTGGCCATGCCATTGAGGGTGGATGAGCCGAGGGTTTGTGTGGTCGCTATTCTCCCTAACCTATACCTTATGTATTCATTGTTATGTATGTCCTATCTATGATGTTCCTATCCTTTATTATGGTCTATCTATGTATTTTATCTTATTATTATCTATCATTAGTGTGACAAACGAAGGTCTTACCAAAAGGGTGATGAGTGAGACTGGGGTGGAAAGCGGTTATAGTTCGTGCAGTCGTCCTCCATCAGCCGAGCAAAAGATGCAGGCAAAAAAAGGCATTTTTGTTATTATCATTATTATCGTTAATATTATAGTTATTATTATTATTATTATTATTATTATTATTATTATTATTACTATTATCATTAACATTATTGCTATTATCATTCTTATCATCCACACCAGTTTGCATGCATTGGGAGGGGGGGGATGCGGGAGGGGGGTTGGGGGGTGAATATTCTACCTAAACAAACCGTGCTATTATTGTTATTATTATTATTATTTTTACTATTATTATTATTATATTATTATTATTATTATTATTATTATTATTATTATTATTATTATTATTATTATTGTGTAGACATACTGACAGGTGTAAAAACGGGTGATGAAGGAGACATGGGCTGGAAAGCGAGTATTTTATTATTCCTGACTAGTTTTGCCTCTACTGGGCTTCTTCATGCCGAGGAATGAAGAAATCCAGAATGAAAAAGAATTCCTCTGAAGAAGCCCAGTAGAGACGAAACGAGTCAGGAATAAAGTACTCGCTTCCTAGCCCGTGTCTCCTTCATCACCCGTTTTTATTATTATTATTATTATTATTATTATTATTATTATTATTATTATTATTATTATTATTATAATTTCATCATCTTTCATTATTCTTCACACCAGTCTGCGTGCATTGAGCGTGGGTTGGGGTGCGGGGGGGGAGGGGGGATGAACGAGGGGTTGTGGGGGTGAATATTCTACTCCTAACTTACAATCTCTCCCCCTCCCTCCCCTTCCCCCCCTCCCACCGCAACCGACCCCCTTCCCCTTCCCCTCCTCGTCCCCCTCCCCTCTCCCCTCCTCTCCCCCCCTTTCCCTCCCCTCCTCTCCCCCCCTTTCCCTCTCCTCCTCTCCCCCCACCCTCCCCAACCGACCCCCTTCCCTTTCCCTCCCCCTGTGGTGTGCGTCTGTTTGGCTTCCTCAGGCTTTCTAGGTCAGCAGTGTTGTCTCGATCAGCCGGTTACATGACATTGCAGCCTTGGTCGATTAAAGAAGTCCTATATTTGACCAAGATCGCAACAATATATAACACAGATCCTATAACAAAATGACCACACATTAAACCTCTCTGGGCACTATATGTTGAGGAGCCACCAGCCTTCGCGTTACTAGGCCTACCGTCAATAACACTATAGTCGCCACTGCACTAATGTCGCCAGGCGAATATTACAAATTTTAGCATCACTACAGACTTGTATGTGCCACTGAAGAGGTATGCATAGTAGTTTATATTTTGTACCTGTCTTCAGTGGCACATACACGTCTGTAGTGCTTAACATTCGTAATACATGGCGCCTGGTGACATTAGTGCAGTGGCGACTATAGTGTTATTGACGGTAGAATATTCCTCGCTCTATAAACATTGACAGCATTGACATCGCAATCTTCAGTCACTTTTGCCTTCCCCGAAAAAACGAGATTTTTTTATTTATTTGTGTAGACCTATTTACCAAGCTTGATAAAAACAGATGAATCTAGATTTTTCTCTGCGCTGCGATGATCTGTCCTATATCTATATTCACACGATGCTGTTGGTCATTTTTACGTTACGAACTCGGTGGTAAAGCTCCCTCAACACACTAGCTCTGGCGACATCTAGGTTACTACCATTCAAACTGGAAAAACGTAGATTAAAAAAAGAAATAGGAAGAAACTGGTTAACAAATAGGGTGGTAGATGATTGGAATGGACTCAATTATCAGGTAGTTAGTGTGGAGTCAATAGGGAGCTTTAAAAGGGGGCTGGATAAATTCATGGATAGGGATGAAAGGTGGATGCAGGTAGTTACGAGCGAGCGCGAAGCGCTCGTGAGTCCTCACTGGATACGGGATTTTTCTCACATATAAGCGGCCGACCCGACCCGACCGACCATCACGCTTTTCAGGAGCTTATATCTTTGGAATCCCGCTTCCGATTGACAAGCGGTCTTCGCCATCTGATTCGCGCCTACATCATCTATTCAATCCCTATTCGCGCCTACAGACAAATTTCATTGCTATCGGGTTTCTACGGGCTCGCTCGTCCTTCGCCGATTAAGGCGTCTTACTGGTATTAAGTAACAGGAACTACCACGTGTAGGTCTTACGGCCTCTTGTAGCTTCCTTATTTCCTTATGTTCTTATGTTACATCACCCTGTTGTAATGGGAGGCATGAGGAGTACGTTACCTATGCTTTTCACGTCACTGTCATAACATACAAAGGAATACAAAGGAAGAACAGACAGCAACACCCCTATACTGGGCCAAACGAGGCTGCCTGTGTGACTTCTTTCTACCACTATAGTTTCTACGTGTTAGAGGTCAAAGAATAGCAAAGTTGAAGGCTCCTCAACGCAACATGAACCCTGTGGAGGTGGTGCCGAGCCTCCTCACATCAGGACCCAAATTTTTTTTTCTTTTTTTTCTTTTTTTTTCTTTCATTGAAGCCTATAGCGCCAGTAGGCTATTTATCATATGGAGGGACGTGATGGTTGGCCCTCCGCCCGTTGGTTGGCGCAGGCTGGATGTTTATAGTGACACCTGTAATGTTATTGCTGAAGGTCCGTTTTCTGTGATGGTCTACCCTCAGTTTTAAGGTGTCCTCACATTGCAAGGTGTCCCAAGAATCATGGAATAGACGCTCATGATATCCAGCTAACTAATATCATCAATCAGCGACACATTCATCTCACGTTACGGTTTGCTATACACGCGTCCGTCACCTTGCAATGCCCAAGATTAACTGACTGTCTACTATTACTACTACTATACTATTATTAACTATCTACGACTACTAGTAAAAGTCAATTGATCTAGCAGTGTCATTCCTCACAGCCATTCGTTCTCCCGGCTTGACCATTCCAGACACAACACTTAGGTCGGTTGTAAGATTAATTAGGAAAGTAGTTAGAATGTTCAACCCATAACTTCTTGTTCATACCCTCTCCGCCTCAATTAGTGTACGCAAATTGATGTGGATTCTCTTCCCTACATTTTCCCCTTATGGCATTACAGTAAAACCTCTCTTATTCGGACCGTCATTATTCGGACTTTGACATTATTCGGACCACTTTTTTTATAATTTTTTTTTTTTTTTTTTTGTATAGGGGTCGAAATTTCCTAGCTATATTATATACACCTAGATTTTTATTATTTTTTTATTTTTTTTTATTTTTTTTATACATATCCCCCCATTATTCGGATCCTTGCATTACTCAGACCATTCCTTGGCCCAATTAGTCCGAATATGAGAGGTTTTACTGTAATTCAATTCAATTATCTTCCCTAATGACGCGTGAGTGTGTAGTGAGACAAGACACCATCGCCTGTCTTTGTAACGTTTTTTAACATCATAAAGGATTGACCAAGGGCAAAAAAAAAGAAAATAAAGATGTATCAAAAAGCCCGTATCTTAATGGCCAGTCCCTATAAAGAAGACAGTAAGAGAATATAACAAGGGGGGTTGGGCCAATTTAGTTCGGGAGATGTCTTGTTATATAGTGAGACAAGACACTATTGCCTGTGTGTGTAGCGTATTGGCATTAGGTAGTTGCTGTTAATAAAAAAAAAAAATCCAAAAAATCCCCCAAAATCCAAAAAATTCCCCAAAATCCCCAAAAATCCCCCCATAATCCAAAAAATCCCCAAAAATCCAAAAAATCTCCAAAAAATCCCCCCAAAACCCAAAATCCCCCAAAAATCCATCCAAAATCCAAAAAATCACACAAAATCCCCCCAAAATCACTCAAAATCCCCCCAAAATCCCAGAATCCCCAAAATCCCCCAAATCCCCCCAAATCCCCCCAAACTCCAAAAAATCACCCAAAATCCCCCCCAAATAAAAAAAAATCACCCAAAATCCCCAAAATCACCCAAAATCCCCCAAAAAATCCCAAAAATCCCCAAAAATCCCAAAATCCCCCAAAATCCCCCCAAAATCCAAAAATCACCCAAAATCCCCCCAAAATCCAAAAAATCACCCAAAATCCCCCCCAAAATAAAAATCTCCCAAAAATCCAAAAAATCCCAAAAATCCCACAAAAATCTAAAAAATCCCCAAAAATCCCCCAAAAATCCAAAAAATCACCCAAAAATCCAAAATAAATCACCCAAAATCCCCCCAAATTCCAAAAAATCCACCAAAAATCCAAAAAAATCTCCAAAAATCCAAAAAATCCCCCCCAAATCCAAAAAATCCCCAAAAATCTCCCAAAAATCCCAAAAAATCACCCAAAATCCCCCAAAATCCAAAAAATCACCCAAAAATCACAAAATTAGAGTCACGGTACGTACCGAGGCTGGAGGACTGATGTGGATGCATAGCGGGGAGATCCAAGCGTTGCGGCGTCTCTGCTTGAGAATGGCGAAGGAGCGCGGGTCGGGCTCCACCAGCAGTCCCGTCCAGCTCAGGTTCCTCTCCAGCATTAGGGTGTTACTCATGAACTCCCCGTCCGCCGCCCCCACCTCCACGAACACCCCGGGGGCCTGACGCGGAGGGGAGAGAGGGAGGGAATTAACAGGTAGTCACATTATCATCAGGTCCTTATATTACCATGGTCCTATGTTAAATTGACGATAAGAAATGTTGGATACGTTTCTTAATGACGTATTAGATAAATCAATTCCTTCATCCCTATCCCTTCCACTGTACTAATGCAATAATGTTTGTGCATTGGACCAGGTATGTGGTGCACTGGGACCTGATACATGGTGCACAAATGCTTATATACCTCGGTCAGTCTTCCATTCATATAATAAGATAAACATTTCTATACTTCGTGCATGGGTTGCGTTCCACCTGGCCCACCTTTCCCTCCCACATCTGCAACAGCTTGTACTGCATCAGATTCCAGTCCACCAGGCGCGCCCACACCGGCTCGTTGATGTCGAAGGCGCCGGTGGTGGGGCGGTAGGGTGGGGGCGTCAGGTAGCGCTGCCTCACCACCTCCAGGAGCGCCGGGTCGTGAAGCTGAACGGGCCCCGCGAAGTAGGTTGCCAAACACTCTGCAGTCCATAATGCATGCCTTCAATTGCCTTTACTGTCACGGGTAATTGTACGCTAATATGAAGCAACACAATAATGAGATTCCCTCAAACTTAGGTGAAGGAGGAGGAGGAGGAGGAGGAGGAAGAGGAGGAGGAGGAGGAGGAGGAGGAGGAGTTAGACGATGCAGTATGGGACGAAGACGAAGGATAGATGGAGGTAATCATACAGTTCATGACGTTAGTAAGGCGTTGTATGCAAGGGTGACTACCTTTTATAGGACCCTTGGCTTGGAGTAAGAAATAGGGAGAAACTAGTTCACAAATAGGGTGGTAAATGATGGGAATGGACTCAGTCGTGGGGTAGTTAGTGCGGAGTCAATAGGGAGCTTTAAAAGGAGGCTAGAAATGTCACAGATGGGGATGAAAGGTGGATATAGGTAGTGTTAAGTAACAGGAACTACCACGTGTAGGTTTCGCGGCCTCTTGTAGCTTCCTTATTTTCTGATGTTCTTATGAGTAATTTAGCCTACCAGTAATACTACTAACACTACGAATAGTCTACTTGCATCCACTCCTTTATAACACCAGAGACTCGTAGCAAGACATACTTGTCCGAATCATTAACCTTGTTTGCAGGCGTGTGAGGTCCAGGGCAGGAGGCTGACGTAAGGCCGTAGAGGAGGGCCGTAGTTGCTGACGTAGGTGGCGAGGAGCGTGGCTAACAGCACCAGCAGACACACGTTCAGCACCACGTTGCTCTGGTACAGCACCTGACGCGGCGGGAAGGGAGGGTTAGCACTCAGCAACTTCCCAAGAACTGTGCTGCTCCGGTATAACACTCACTAATACCAGATACCTTACACCGCTAATACCAGACGTTCTCCGACACGACGAGAAAACTACACACACACACACACACACACACACACACACACACACACACACACACACACACACACACACACACACACACACACACACGCACACACACATACACACACACACACACACGGTGATGGTTTCGGCCAGGACTAAGTACTATAGATGAATGATAAAAATATTGCAATGGAGACGGGACCATATATACGAGTGTAGCTCAGGCCCTGTAAAAAAATAAAAATACAACTAGATGAATACACATACACACACACACCACACACACACACACACACACACACACACACACACACACACACACACACGCAGGCACACTGACACACACACACACACACACACACACATACACGGGGAGCTCCGTAGTGTAAGGGTTAGCACGCTCGGCTCACATCCGAGAAGTCTCGGGTTCGATCCCCGGGCGGAGCGAAGACAGACGGGCGGTCTTCTTAAAACCCGAGCCCCTGTCCACCCAGCAGTGAATGGGTACCGGGTGTCAGCCGGGGGTTTGTGACCCCCCTCCCGGGGTGGTGGCTTCGACCAACACTAAGCACTAAGGAAGAATGATAAAATAAATGTTGATATGGAGACGGGGCCATATGAGCGTTGCTCAGGCCCTGTAAAATACAACTAGATGAATACAACTAGATGAATGACACACACACCACATTTAATTTTCACTTCATTGACAATAAACTTTATAAATATCACACCATTGTATATAGCGAGAGTGCTGTACACACGACTATGCTTTCCGGTGCGCTGCTAAGTGTTTCTATTCTTACGCACGAGGAAGGTTGGGCAGAAAATCAAGATAGAATACTTTGCGGAAAACCAAGGGAGTATAGTATCTTTGGGGAAAACTGTGCGGCTGGTGACGAGAGGC
This sequence comes from Chionoecetes opilio, assembly GCA_016584305.1. NCBI lineage: Eukaryota > Metazoa > Arthropoda > Malacostraca > Decapoda > Majidae > Chionoecetes > Chionoecetes opilio. The sequence goes on from JACEEZ010014817.1 coordinate 344,694, forward strand.
GTGTGACGGGGCAGGAGTAACACACCCTATAGGAACATCACCAAAAACGTTCCTTCACGTAAATAGCTCTTACTACACATGACCATAAAGACCACATTGCTGCAGAGAGTTGCCAACTTACAACAAAGTGATGAGGAAGTTTGCGTTCTCGAAGTGTTTTCCTCGTCCGTATTATCGTCCACTTTTTCCTCAGCGCGTCGCCCTATAGACAACAAAGCTCTTGGATACCTAGCTCTTCTTATACATGAGTTTGCTTCATGGTGACGCGACGGGTGGGAGGCATTAGCTATACTTCTGTCATCGGATTACATAGGCACATGTGTTGAGGTGGGTGGCGGGGGTATGGTGTGGGTGATGGTGCACGGCGTCACTATAACTAATCAGACACTATATAGACGTCGTGTGACACTGTATTCCTTCCCACCTACCTATACTTAGCCTATACCTTCCTCTACCTCCCATCCTATTCTCCTACCTCCTTACCTATGCTTCACTGCCTCGAGTGTCCCTCAGTCAGGGACATGCTGCCTCAGGGACAGCCCTTACTCGCTGTGTGCGACTTTCTCCTGACGGACAGTAATTTGGATGTCGTATTAGTACGTGACCCACACTTTGGTGGTGCTAATCTTTACCTTGCCATACAACAGCGTGCCCTGCGAGGCACAGGTGCACTGATAATTTGATGTACAGCATCTCTGTATGTATGACGGCGTGCCCTGTGTGTCACGAATCAATTGTACATGTTAGGCAATATTTCATGTACTCGGTCTGTCGCTCTTTGAGCGTAATAAATTGATAAAAAAAAAAAATACCTATACGTCCTCTTCCTCCTCGTGAGGGTGATGGTGCATGGTGTCACTATATAGCTAATGCAGACACTATAATACGTCGGTAACACTGTATTCCTAGATCAATTGACTTTTAATAGAGCGATAGATGCTAGATTTAATAGAGATAGATAATAGATTTAATAGAAATAGATAATAGATTTAATAGAAATAGATATACAGATGGTCCGTTAATGTTGTATTCCTTCCTGCACACCTACCCACGCAGCGACACAATAAGGCGGCTGGCAGTGAGCATAAGAGGGGGGAGAACGGACGTCGTGGTAATAAGAACATAAGAAAATAAGGAAGCTACAAGAGGCCGTAATGTCGTGTGGAATGAAGGGCCTCTCTGGGCTGGTGGCGCTGGTGGTGGTACCTGTCGCCTTGGTTCGTCTGGCTCTCAATCTGTCTCCATTCCTCGGCGCCTCCTGTGACTCCGGTAAAGATGGTCCCTCTCTCACCTAGCCTATGTGTTGTCCTTCTTTCTCTTCATCCCTCCCTCCAGTGCCTCCTCCATATATAGCTCCTCATATATAGCTATGGTCCCGTCTCCATACCTACATTTTATTTTGCTTCTTTAGTGCTTAATGAAACCCTCCCTCTCTTCCTCCCTCCCTCCCTCACTGCCTTTTTCCCTCCTTCCCTCCCTCCCTCACTGCCTCCCTTCCTCCCTCCCTCCCTCACTGCCTCTTTCCCTCACTCCCTCCCTCCCTCACTGCCTCCCTCCCTCCCTCACTGCCTCCCTCCCTCCCTCCCTCCCTCTCTTCTTCCTCTCCCTCTCTCTTTTCTCCCTCCCTCCCTCCCTCCTCCCTCCCTCCCTCCCCTCCCTCCCTCCGCCTCTTTCCCTCCTTCCCTCCCTCCTTCACAAACTCCCTCCCTCCCTCCCTCACTGCCTCCCTCCCTCCCTCCCTCACTGCCTCCCTCCCTCCCTCACAACCTCCCTCCCTCCCTCACTGCCTCCCTCCCTCCCTCCCTCCCTCCCTCACTGCCTCCCTCCCTCCCTCACAACCTCCCTCCCTCCCTCCCTCCCTTCCCTCCCTCAGAGTGTCTCGAAACCTACTTCGCCGGGCGCGACAGCCTCAGCAACCCCGCCCTCGTGCCGTTGCTGCGGGACAAGTACCTCACCCCGCCGCCCCCGCACCCCAACACCTCGCCTCTGCACATAGAGCGGCTGCCGTGGCGGGAACTGCTGGACTGGGACAAGATTCAAGTCACTCTGGCGGACCTATGGAAAGACCAGGTAACAGGGAGATGAACGCCTCCCGTGTGTATGTTGTTGTCATGTTGTAGAGGTATATGTCGGTTTTTTCATGTGTTTTATAATATGCTATGTTTTTTTAATATGTTTAGTATCAGTTTTATTTCAAGTTTATGTGTTTGTTGGACCATTTATTACATTGATTTCGATTATCCTAGTATACATAATGTTGTGGTCAAATATCTATCTATCTATCTATCTAGGTGTGTTTGTTTCATGCGGCAAAGTGAGGCGGTCAGAGCTGCCTACTTGGTGCTCCCTTACAATCTCCATGCAGGGTGTAACATCATGTCCCTTATTCTATTACCTGAACCCCTTGACTGTATACTGTGTCCACATTACGTACTGGTAAAGCTCCAAAAAGGAATGTCAATTAAGTTACAAAGGTATTATGATATTTTCCTCTTATATGAGTTCAAGTTATAAGAAAGTGAAAAACTGAAAAAGATTGAACGTTCCAGAGTTTACCAGTGAAAAGGGATGAAAGAATGAAGATACTTATTAACTCTTTGCATTAGTAAGGTGGAAGGGATAGGAATGAAGGGATTAATTTATCTTATACGTATACTTCATATCTTAAGAAACGTATCCAACATTACTTATCGTCAATTTAAGGACCTTGTTAACATCGAGACCTGATAATGTGACTATACCTGTTCCCTCCCTCTCTCTCTCAATGTGTCAGGCCCCCGGGGTGTTCGTGGAGGTGGCCTGCAGGGTGTAACATATGCCTTGTTCTTCTATATACCTGAACCCCTTGACTGCATACTGTGTCCCCATTACGAGGCCTATACCTGTACCCTCTCCCTCTCTCCCCTCCGCGTCAGGCCCCCGGGGTGTTCGTAGAGGTGGGGGCGGCGGACGGGGAGTTCATGAGTAACACCCTAATGCTGGAGAGGAACCTGAGCTGGACGGGACTGCTGGTGGAGCCCGACCCGCGCTCCTTCGCCCTCCTCAAGCAGAGACACCGCAACGCATGGATCTCACCGCTCTGCATCGAACCCCGCCACCCGCAAGTCGTGTGTTACTATACTGTTGTTTTTTCTTCATATAATATCATACCTGGCCTAACTCTCTTGAAAACATAAACAGATCACATCCTTTTAATTACACTTTATCAGACACACCAAAAATTGAAACTTACTTCACAATTTGGTGCAAAGAAGAAACTAACTGGTGTGTGTACCTGTCCCATATCATACATATCGTAACTCTTTTAAAAATGTTAAAGTCTTAAAAACCTTGATATTACGGGACCTTTCAAACTCAAGAGCACATGCACTATAGTCGATTTTTTTTAACGAGGCGAAAATTCCATTCTATCTTAAGGTCTCATGCTTAAAAGTATGACTATGTTTACCTGATAATATGGTTAACTAAGACTTTGCTCCAATAAGAAGAAACTAACTGGTGTGTATAGGCTCTGTCTCACGTATCATACCTGTCCTAACTCTTTTGAAAATGTTACAGTCTTAAAAACCTCGTTATTACGGGAGCTTTCAAACTTTGCGAGCACACTATACTTTTTTTTTTTTTTTCAGCCTGGGTAGTACAATACAGTTTGCATGGCCTTGTACGTGCTTGCGAGGATTGTATTTATTAGCGGCCAGTCTACATAGGTGCGCCAGGCCAAAGCTCTGCAGGTCGGGAGGTTTATACTCTGTTTTTTTTTATGAGGTGAAAAATCCTGATCCCTTGCTGCTCCTTTACTGACTGATATTTGATGCCAGGAGAAGGGAATAGTACGGTTCTTCTAAATTGCAGTTGTGTTTTTATCATAGGTAACCATATTATCAGGTAAATATAGACATTATTTTAAGCAGGAGACCTTAAGATAGAATGGAATTTTTGCCTTGTTAAAAAAATAGACTATAGTGTGCTCTTAAAGTTTGAAAGGTCCTGTAATATCGAAGTTTTTAGACTGTAACATTTTCAATAGAGTTAGGTTAGGTAATATATGAGACAGCTTACATGGGTATTGGTTTATGTGAATTAGTTGTGTTTGAGTCAGTGAACTATAGAGATAGAAAACAAACACAGATCTTCAGTGCTTCTTGTGACGCTCTGACACTCCTTGTGACGCTCTGAACTACTCCTTGTGACGCTCTGAACTACTCCTTGTGACGCTCTGACACTCCTTGTGACGCTCTGAACTACTCCTTGTGACGCTCTGAACTACTCCTTGTGACGCTCTGAACTACTCCTTGTGACGCTCTGAACTACTCCTTGTGACGCTCTGAACTACTCCTTGTGACGTTCTGAACTACTCCTTGTGACACTCTGAACTACTCCTTGTGACGCTCTGAACTACTCCTTGTGACGCTCTGAACTACTCCTTGTGACGCTCTGAACTACTCCTTGTGACGCTCTGAACTACTCCTTGTGACGCTCTGAACTACTCCTTGTGACGCTCTGAACTACTCCTTGTGACGCTCTGAACTATTCCTTGTGACGCTCTGAACTACTCCTTGTGACGCTCTGAACTACTCCTTGTGACGCTCTGAACTACTCCTTGTGACGCTCTGAACTACTCCTTGTGACGCTCTGAACTACTCCTTGTGACGCTCTGAACTACTCCTTGTGACGCTCTGAACTACTCCTTGTGACGCTCTCTCACATCTTCTTTTCTCTGTGGTGGGTTTGTTTGTTTCCCACATTTATGGACATTTTGAAGTCGTTGGCGTGTGTTTTTTGCCATCATGCTTCACTCAAAAAATCGGTAAACTCAAGTCCCCGTCGGAGAAAGTCCTCTGCCATACACAGGACTTTGGACATATGACTTTGTTTCGATGCCACTCTTGGTAATCGTTTCGTATCAAGCAATGCATCTACGTTTTTTGACTCCTGATAGACATAAGCAGGGTCTCAGAATACTCTCAGGGTCAGGTATATACTCTCTGACCCTAGACGGAAGAAAACCAAGTATTCATCGTTGAAATTTGCGTGCCGTTTCGTCCCCAGTGGGCGTGAGGTGGAGGTGCCATGGAGGTGGAGGTGCCGCTCGAACACACGCCCGCACTCTACCCTCCTTCTCACCTACCTTGCTATCTAAGATAAACTGACCATCTATCTATTAAAAGTTATTTGATCTAGTATTTATCAGCCTGTCAAGTGCACCTTTCTTTTCACCTGCCTCTCTATCAGTCTCTAAAGCTTAGCGATTCATTTGGAGTAGAGAGGCAAACGTCTTCCATGTGTTGAGCGAGCAAAGCAGATCGCCTTAAATAGCAGAGTGCACGTCTCTGCGCCAGCCTGTACCTGGTTTCTGGGCACAGCCACGGGTCACGTTATCATCACATCGAACAATACTAATTTTCCCCTGCCTGTGTAGCGGAAAGGCCGCCCACCCTGCCCTCCGGGCCCCCGCGCCGCCCACAGGTAATGGCCAGCCAGGAATACTAATGACACCAATGACCTCACACCACCGCGACATTGGTGTGCTGATCAATGTGAGGCCAGGGTGCTTGTCTGTTTGGTTGTATATTTGTTTGTGTTCAGGGACGCCAAGGGTTTCATGTGATGCATTGGCTGTTTTTTTTTTACCTTTGTGACATGAAAGCTTCGTGTACATAGAACTGTAGATACAACACTGATGACTTTGTAGGCAGAGGGTTGCAAGCGTTTGTCGCAGCTCCGTGACTCATGGCAAGTCTGGGGAGAGGCCTTGCTGCACGCCACTGGTAATGCACCACCAATAACCATGTTAAGGATAGGTATATATATATATATATATATATATATATATATATATATATATATATATATATATATATATATATATATGATATTTGATGCCAGGAGAAGGGAATAGTACAGTTCTTCTTAATTGCAGTTGTGTTTTATCATAGTTAACCATATTATTAGGTAAATATAGACATTATTTTAAGCAGGAGACCTTAAGATAGAATGGAATTTTTGCCTTGCTAAAAAAAATAGACTGTAGTGTGCTCTTAAAGTTTGTCTTTCAATATATATAATATGTATATATATATATATATATATTATTATATATATATATATATATATATATATATATATTATATATAATATAATATATATATATATATATATATATATATATATATATATATATATATATATATATATATTGTTTCTCTTTTTTTGTACACAAAGAGCAACTTTTAAAGTCTCAAATATTTTTTTTATATACAGTGAGTTTTTCTCTCTCTCTCTCTCTCTCTCTCCCTCTCTCTCTCTCTCTCTCTCTCTCTCTCTCCTCCTCTCTTCTCTCTCTCTCTCCTCTCTCTCTCTCTCTCTCTTCTTTGTTTTATTTTGGCAGAGGCTCAATAAGATGCTGTATCACCTTAATCGAGGTGATAAGGACAAATCCATAGATCTGGATATTCCTTTGAATAGTCTATTATTAAAGAGTCAGTATTGCAGTGATACACTTTTGTTTCAACGGTAAACTTCCACTTTCTTTTACAAATATAGGAAGATCAATGTTTATATACTTTTACTTTTTTCTTACGGTTGTCTATAGCACCTGCTGGGGTTTTTTTCTTCTTCTTTTTCCTATATCGCCTGTATTCTCCTTTCTTTCCCCCAGCGCGTGTTGTGGATGCACCGCGAGCTGGAGGAGGCGCGGCCTGACCTGCGGAGCCTCGTGCTGGCCCGCAGCAAACTGCTGGAGCACACGGTGTACGGCGTGAGTGTCCTATCCTACTTGTGGAAGGGAAGGGAAGGGAGGCAGGACAATACTGATAGGTGTTTATATGTTGAAATAAATTACATAATCCAATCACTGAACATCGTAACTCAGTGTAAGGAGGAAAGTGTTAGTCATAGCAGCACAAAACAACCCTTATGTGCTGCTGTCTTCTCCATCCATCCATCCTTTTAATAATAATAGTAATAATTCTCAACACTAACAATCCTCTGCTCAATACTCTGAAACTCTCTTTCTGTTTCTATTTTTCCACCTTCCTACGACTTAAATCTTTTCAAGAGAGGAGTAACAAGACACCTCCAGAACTAAATTGACCCACCACCCCTTATTATATCCTCTCACTGTCTTCTTTATAGGTGCCTTGCACGTGACGTCACAGCCCTTGTTGTGGCTGCGACAGACGCGGCTTCCAAGCCAAATGCCGCCCATCGGAACGAGCTGGAGGACCAACAAACTCCACTTGCCGCCCGTGTTTGCCAGCTTATGGTAATTTTCCCTTACTAAATATATGTTTATTAGTATAAAAGGTATACTGCTATCTTCGGAAATGTTTGTTCTATAATATTATCAAATAAAAAACCGTAAAACACACTAAATAAATGCCATTATGAGACTCTCAAGATATATGCATGAACTAAATATTCTATTAAACTCTTCGCCATTTAATATTTTGCGGGAAAACGTTTTACATGGAGAATATCAATAGAAGCGGAATTTCATTAGCTTTCCATTGATATATTTCGTTATCTGATAAATAAATTATCAGCATGCATAAATGAGCGTTAACTATATAAATAACACCATCAATCGGGAAAAATTACCCGATTTCATGACGTTATTTATTTAGTTAACGCTAATTTATGCATGCTGCTAATTCATTTATCAGAAAACAAAATATATCAATGGAAAGCTAATGAAATTCCGCTTCTATTGATATTCTCCATGTAAAACGTTTTCCCGCAAAATATTAAATGGCGAAGAGTTTAATAGAATATTTAGTTCATGCATATATCTTGAGAGTCTCATAATGGCATTTATTTAGTGTGTTTTACGGTTTTTTATTTGATAATATTATAGAACAAACATTTCCGAAGATAACAGTATACCTTTTATACTGATAAACATATATTTAGTAGGGGAAAATTACCATAAGCTGGCAAACACGGGCGGCAAGTGGAGTTTGTTGGTCCTCCAGCTCGCTCCGACGGGCGGCATTTGGCTTGAAGACGCTAGATCGTGACGTCAGTGCAAGGCACCTACAGGGACTGGCAATTAAGCGGGATTTTTGTTCCTTTATTTTTGTTTTGCTCTTGGTCAGTCCTTTGTGATGTAAACAAAACAAAAAAAACAAAAAATCCTCACCCAGCACTTCGCTCCACCACCCACCCACACGCCCTCCCCATCACCCCACCACCCACCCACACGCCCTCCACATCGCCCCACCACACACCCACACGCCCTCCACATCGCCCCACCACACACCCACACGCCCTCCCCATCGCCCCACCACCCACCCACACGCCCTCCACATCGCCCCACCACCCACCCACACGCCCTCCACATCGCCCCACCACACACCCACACGCCCTCCCCATCGCCCCACCACCCACCCACACGCCCTCCCCATCGCCCCACCACCCACCCACACGCCCTCCACATCGCCCCACCACCCACCCACACGCCCTCCCATCCCCACCACTCCACACCACCACACGCCCTCCACATCGCCCCACCACCCACCCACACGCCCTCCCCATCGCCCCACCACCCACCCACACGCCCTCCCCATCGCCCCACCACCCACCCACACGCCCTCCCCATCGCCCACCACCCACCCACACGCCCTCCCATCGCCCCACCACCACCACCCCCACGCCCACCACCACACACGCCCCCCATCGCCCACCCACCCACCCACACCCCTCCACATCGCCCCACCACCCACCCACACGCCCTCCACATCGCCCCACCACCCACCCACACACCCTCCACATCGCCCCACCACCTACCCACACGCCCTCCACATCGCCCCACCACCCACCCACACGCCCTCCACATCGCCCCACGACCCACCCACACGCCCTCCACATCGCCCCACCACCCACCCACACGCCCTCCACATCGCCCCACCACCCACCCACACGGCACCTCCCTCCCTCGCAGAACTCTCGCCGGGGCACCACCACCTACGTGCCCTGCGCCCCGCTCTCCCGGCTGCTGCAGGCCGCCAACCTCACCGCCCTGGACCTGCTCACCATCGCCACGGGCACGCCGGCAGACCACCACAACATCAAGGACGTCACGCGCAACACCGAACACTTCCACGTCAAGGTTAGTCCCCACCTGTGTGTGTGTGTGGGGGGGGGGGTTGTGTGTGTGTGTGTAGGGGGGGGTGTGTGTGGGGGGTTGTGGGTGTGGGGGGGGTTGTGTATGTGGGGTGTTGTGGGGGGGCTGTGTGTGTGGGGGGGATTGTGTGTGTGGGGGGTTGTGTGTGTGGGGGATTGTGGGGGGGCTGTGTGTGGGGGGGTTGTGTGTGGGGGGGGGTTGTGTGTGTGGGGGGTTGTGGGGGGGCTGTGTGTGTGGGGGGGTTGTGTGTGTGTGTGGGGGGGGTTGTGTGTGTGTGTGTGGGGGGGGGTCGTGTGTGTGTGTGTGTGTAGAAAGACTGCCGCGACTCACGTATACAACTAACTGGTTATTTATCCTTCTTAACGAGTATATATGTCCGCGTCCTTGCCATTCATGTCCTTGATACCTGTTCGCGACATGATAGTCATCCCTAAGGTAAGTATGAGTAAAGGGCGTACCATCGCACTCTATTATCTGTACGTCATCCTTAATAGGCTACAGAACTATTAATATTCCCTTCACGTCCAGATCTTTCCTTTGCTATAAAAAATCGTCTGTTGTTAGCCATAAAACTACGAAAACTAACTGAATATACCACATAAGTTAGTAGACAAGGATACTAAGCAGGTCATATCTATAAAACATTGCTTATATTCATTAAAAATCGTCTAATGGTACACAAATTAGAATGGAAATTACGCTCTGGGCCTCAAGGGGTTAATATTCCCTTCACGCGTGTTCCTAGTATGAGTAAACACACGTCATTATAGTATCTTAATCGTATATCTTATCGTTTGGTATAGTCGCCTGTTTCAATGGATGGCACAGCATTCATCGGCATGTTAGGTTGTATTTAGATGGTAGTACTCGTATTCGTATCTGAGGCTTAAATAGATATAGATGGGAGGATTGATAAGTAGATAGGTAGATGGATATATAAGCGATTACATATGTAGGAAAAAAATCAATAGTTTATTGATAAAGATATATATATATTTTTTTTTTTTTCTCTCTCTCTCTCTCTCTCTCTCTCTCTCTCTCTCTAATACAAACAAATCCATCAATGACACATGAAGCCACGCCTCTACTCCACACATGTCACCAATACGACATCATTCACACACCAATCACCGTCACCACTCAGCTCACGTCTGGAGGGGACGGTGTAGAGGCTGTATTAGCTTCTTCATATACGTAGATGATGGCATAAAGCTTGAGCGATTTGCGTTTTGCTGTATAACTCGTGCACTTCCTTGTCCTTGGTCCTCTCCACGGGTCCTCCCTCCTTGCAGACGCTCTTGGTGCAGTACCCTCGGTCATACCTCATGGACCACCCGTACCCGCGCATCAAGGGCTACATCCTGGACATGGAACGGTCGCGGCTGCTCGTGTGGATGTACTGGCGGGAGTCTGGGTGTCGGCTGCTGCAGGAGGGATCGTGCCGCCAGGTCAAGACTTATGATCTGGTGGAGGCGTGTCGGGAGTACCTGTGTTACGGCTTTGCGGTGGTGTGGACGTACAGCGTTTAGCAGGGCAGGTGACAGTGATGGATGGCCTAAGCCCCTGCTGGTGAGGGAGGACATACTCTGCCTGCCATGCACAGCCAGTACTTCTGTCGTCCTGAATCGGGTCGGGCATGTACTATAGCGCTTGTTTAGCTTTACTAGTCTCAGCAGATGTTGGCAACCGCACATGTAGTGGCGATGCTTCGATGGAGGCAAACGATCGTTGGTTGAGTAACAATCGGAGGAGAGTAGTTGTTTGTGAACCCCGTTATGGTGTGCCTCATCGGTGGTGCGGTGCATGAGTGTGTTATGGGGGCTGAGAGTGTGGCGTTGTGGTGTTGCCGTGACCCTGGAGCCACATGTGGGGTGTGTTGAGGCCCTGGTAATGCATCGATCTACACCCGGTGGTGCAGGGTGTGCGTGGAGGCAGCCGTGGCAGGCGTGGTGACGTGATGGTCGTGGCGGCTGGACGGGAGGCGGTGGTGGTGGGTTACTGCCCCACCACGATGTTAGGCGCCATCAATAGGATGTTGTTGGTGGAAAGCCTGAGTAGCGGTGCTCAACGCCTCGCCACTGTTGCCTGGGCAGGCCCCTCAGTGCGGCCACAGGCTGCCTCGCGCCCTTCCCTCACCGCCGTGACGTACGGGTGAGTACTTGATCTCCGTGACCCCAGATCCGTGTGCATGTGAACGTGCTCCATCATGTCATTAGCCTCCTTACCTCCGACTCCCTCACAGCCACGCGTGTTTTGATCTTACTAAAGCTTTGGCCGTCACTTGTCCTTCACACGCCTGGCCTGACTGAGAGCTCCATCATGTGTCTCCATCAGTACGCCGCGCACACCTTGTCGCCCCTCCCTGCCCGTCTTCCCGTCACCCTCGGACATGTGCTGTGGCTCATATCGCCGCCACGCTGTCACTTTGTGCCTATGTAATAAATCAATACCTCATCCCCGAGTGACGGGCCTGTCATGCTCTCACGCCCGCCGCTGTGTGTGTGTGTGTGGGGGGGGGACACCAGCAAGATGCACACCATAAACACACACACACACACACCTCAACTCCCTTGTGATATTTATGATCCAATAAAAACGCACCAGTAGGCGAGGGTACCCTAGCTCTTATTGAAGATTCCACGTGTGTGCCGAATAAAGTTGATTTTAAAGCTCATGTGCTGTTTTCTGCAGGAAGTAACAAACTAGTAATTGGCCTTTTTATTGTATGTGTGTGTGTGTGTTTGTTTGTTTGTTTGTTTGTCTGCCATGGAATTGATCACGCGCTGGTCACACGACCACCAGCTGTTACTCTCCTGAAAAGAGCGAGCTTCTGATTTTTGGGTAAAGCTAGAACCTCACGTACCACATACAACCCATCCCATTGCTCAAGGGGGACTAACTGCTCGAGTTTCCAGGAAAAAGCCAGTGTGTGTGTGCTATCTGTGCATCTATTGCTACATATACGAGCTTTAAATATCTCTCTCTCTCTCTCTCTCTCTCTCTCTCTCTCCTCTCTCTCTCTCTCTCTCTCTCTCTCTGTTGAATAGTGATAATAACAAAACCGGCATCCGTGGTTTGTCAGACTCGTGGTTGAGCCTCGGTGTGGTGATGCTGTCCCCCTCTAGGCAGGTGACCAGCGGCACGCAGAGCCGGGCACCGGTGTCACCTGTCACTGGCGCCCACCTGATTAATAACCGTGGGAACATTGTCCTCTTAATTACATGCTCTCTCTCTCTCCTCTCTCTCTCTCTCGTTCGTTCGTTAATAAATAATTGATTTTCCTCAAGTGGGCTCCTCTTCCCACCTAACACACTAAGGCCTCTGATCGTGCCTCGCTGGTGGCCTCGCGTCCTCGCTCCAGACTTGCGAATGGGAAACAAGGGGAAGTAAAACCCGGCTTTTTATCCCCCTGATGCACTGTCCTCGTAACCCAGAGGTGGAAACCCGTGAATTGAGGGCGGCAGTTCCGTATTTCACCGCGAGCTGATCCCTTGCGGCGCTCCAGAACACGATTTACGTTGTTGACACTTGCCATGACGTCACTCGTAGCTTCCACATCGCGAGCCTCGTCTCCTGCACAGCCTCCACGTCCCTCCTGCAGTAGTGATCTTCGTGCCGCCACCACGTCCTCGTCTGTGCCGTGGTGTGGGTGTGGTCAGGCAGGTCTTCATCCCCGCCAGTGGGCCACAGAGAAAAGGGTGTTAGGTCAGTGTATGGGAAATTCGGCATCTTTGCCCCGTGCTTACTCTGACGTCATCGGGCGGGCGGTGACGCACGGAGGGCCCGAGATGGAATCGTAATACTTTCCTCCTGTTGTTGAGGAAATTTCTTTTTATCCCCGGCCAGACTCCTTTGCTGTCATTCTTTTATTTATTTCATGATGTTCCTTCATTCATCCTGTCCTTTACCGCAGAGCATTCTTGGGAGCATTGTTTGGCGGGACATTGAGCGTCGGGGCCTCGATGTCAGGTTTTTGGGCTTCAATTAGGCTGCCGTGACGGGCCTGTGTAAAGGAGTGGAGTGAAGGCAACGCAAGAAAAATTCCAGTATAAGACAGGGTGGCTGTGTCGTCCTTGGCCACACTGACGTAGAGTGAAGAGGGAGTTTCGCGGTGAGGGCCGGGCGGGCGCGCCTGTGCAGGACCTTCGTATTGATTGTTCAGTGCTCAGCATCCTTGCCAGGCACTACCCCGTGCATCCTCACACACACTCTAACCACACGCCACCACCTCAGCCCCGCCGCCACAACACACCTCACAGGCCCAGATTGCGGCACACAATCAGCCTCCAGGAGGGTGGTGGGGCGGCCCGCCAGCAGCCACGGGGCCCGCCGCGAGTACGACAGGCTGGACCAGGCCCGGCAACGCTCTCCAAAGCAAGAACCGTTTTGCAAACTGTTTCGTTCATATATAAACAGAGATCCTGAGGTTGAAATCTGTGAAGGGGCGTAGAAATTAACCCGTAAAACTGTGCTGAGGTGAAAGTCTGGTTTTGTTTGCTCGAACATGAAGACCGGAGTGGAGGAGGTCGGCCAGCGCCCCGCACACCGCCCTCCGCGCTGAACACTACCTCTGGGAAGCGTCCAGGGTCCCCAGCACTCGGGTGATCCAGGCCCCTCCTGATGTGCCGTGGACAGTTGGCGGTGTCGGCGAGCGGCAGTCAGCAGCAGCAGCAGGCGCGGGCAGTGGGCAGGCCGAGGCAGTGACACAGTGGCCGCAGGAGTCCTCACGTCGCACCGCGTGCACAGCCACCACCCGCCTGCCGACCACTACCCGCTCTGCCCAGGCTGAAGTGTCTGACGCCATTTTAGGCTGCCCACTGACCCACACGAAGGATACTGAGGACTTTTGCGCGGGAAACTAGCCAACTGTTGCTCGTGACTTGAGGTTGGTTGGCTGTCCTGTCCCTCTTGGTATCGGATAGCAGCTCCGGCCTGAGGCTCGTCCTGGCTTTGTCCACCAGGCTGCCCAGCACGTGTGTCTCATCTCCATACCGGGTGAGTATTCTTTGTTGTTGCTCAGTGCAGGGCAGGCGGCTCCCTGCAGGTGGGTGTAAGCACAAGGGTGTGGGTGGCATGCCCGCGCACCACTGGTCATTAAGATGCCCATCATGTCATGGTATCGGTGAGTCTGAGGGGACTTACAAATCGGGGCACAAGGTCGACCAGACACATTCCCGCCTCTCCGTGTTGCACTCTGGGGCTGCATTGCCCTCCCTGGTGAGGACCTTAGCGCGTTATGCATCAGCATGGGTGTGATGTGCCACCCTCAGCATCGCCCGGAGCTGAAGCCTTGAATTGCTGGCTTCCATAACTATTTCCATGGAGTCTCAAACCTGCTCCCGGGGGGGAGGGGTGAGGCAGGCGTGGACGCATAACGGGCTGAGGCATGCAGAGGATCACTGTATGGGGGACGGGTGGGGCGTGTCATGGGGTGCCATGCGGTGCCATAAGGGTTGTTTTGTGCCACATGGTGTTGGCAGCCGTGGTGGCGGGCGTGTCGGCCCTTCCCTGCACACACAGGGGGCAGGGGGAGCGCTGGCCCCGCCCACCCTGCTGACGTCAATGTCCCTCCCTCCTATCTCTGCCTCGCCTAAACACTCTGGCTTCTCCCCCCTCCAGCCCTGCCTCTTACCCCCTCCTCTCTTCTCTCTCTCTCTCTCTCTCTCTCTCTCTCTCTCTCTCTCTCTCTCTCTCTCTCTCAGTGTTCTCAGGACGTATGGAAGCTTTAGGCACCGTTAATCAGGTTTATCTCTTCATCACAAGGTTTATTTCACACATAAATAGAGATAAAGACACATAAAATATTTTCTAGTGCCTCACTTTGCATAGTAATTCTTTACTCTACCTGATGGACAGCGATACATGATCTATTTATCTACCTATCTTTATTTACTTATCTATCTATCTATCTATCTATCTAAGAATCTATCTGTCTGAATGTCAATATTATTTCTTTGTCTGTCTGTCTGTCTATTTATCTATCTGTATATCTATCTATAAGTATCTATTCTAATCCATCCATCTACTTAAATATTTTTCTAGTTAATACACACACACACACACACACACACACACACACACACACACACACACACAGAGAGAGAGAGAGAGAGAGAGAGAGAGAGAGAGAGAGAGAGAGAGAGAGAGAGAGAGAGAGAGAGGTGGGGAGGGGTTAGGTATTTAACGTTGATATAATTACAGCAGCTTCATAATTATACTAAAAACAATGATGATAATAAGTCATTATCATCATCATCATGGATAATTTGGCGTTGATGATTATGATAGGTTCATGATTATACTAAAAAACAATGAATGATGATAATAATAAAGTCATCATCATCATCATAGCTCGTACCCGTAGTGAGTGGTGTTGCTGTGGTGTCCTGGGTATTGCAAGGTGACGGGAGGCTGTGATCATCTATCGCTTGTTCGTCTTCCTCTATGTCCCTGTGTCTGATTGTTCGGTAGTTTGTGTGTGTGTGTGTGTGTTTGTGTGTGTGTATGTGTGTATGTGTGTGTGTGTGTGTGTGTGTGTAGGGCAGAACGGAGATGAGTTATTGGGTGAAACTGAGTTAAGTGTTGTGTTATAAGTGAGTAAGTGTTGTGTTATAAGTGAGTAAGTGTTGTGTTATAAGTGAGTAAGTGTTGTGTTATAAGTGAGTAAGTGTTGTGTTATAAGTGAGTAAGTGTTGTGTTATAAGTGAGTAAGTGTTGTGTTATAAGTGAGTAAGTGTTGTGTGGTGCTATAAGTGAGTAAGTGTTGTGGTATAAGTGAGTAAGTGTTGTGTGGTGCTATAAGTGAGTAAGTGTTGTGTTATAAGTGAGTAAGTGTTGTGTGGTGCTATAAGTGAGTAAGTGTTGTGGTATAAGTGAGTAAGTGTTGTGGTATAAGTGAGTAAGTGTTGTGGTATAAGTGAGTACGTGTTGTGTTATAAGTGAGTAAGTGTTGTGTTATAAGTGAGTAAGTGTTGTGGTATAAGTGAGTAAGTGTTGTGTTATAAGTGAGTAAGTGTTGTGGTATAAGTGAGTAAGTGTTGTGTTATAAGTGAGTAAGTGTTGTATTATAAGTGAGTACGTGTTGTGTTATAAGTGAGTAAGTGTTGTGTTATAAGTGAGTAAGTGTTGTGTTATAAGTGAGTAAGTGTTGTGGTATAAGTGAGTAAGTGTTGTGGTATAAGTGAGTAAGTGTTGTGCTATAAGTGAGTAAGTGTTGTGTTATAAGTGAGTAAGTGTTGTGTTATAAGTGAGTAAGTGTTGTGTTATAAGTGAGTAAGTGTTGTGTGGTGTTATAAGTGAGTAAGTGTTGTGTTATAAGTGAGTAAGTGTTGTGTTATAAGTGAGTAAGTGTTGTGTTATAAGTGAGTAAGTGTTGTGTCATAAGTGAGTAAGTGTTGTGGTATAAGTGAGTAAGTGTTGTGTTATAAGTGAGTAAGTGTTGTGTTATAAGTGAGTAAGTGTTGTGTTATAAGTGAGTAAGTGTTGTGTTATAAGTAAGTGTTGTGTTATAAGTGAGTAAGTGTTGTGTTATAAGTGAGTAAGTGTTGTGTTATAAGTGAGTAAGTGTTGTGTTATAAGTGAGTAAGTGTTGTGGTATAAGTGAGTAAGTGTTGTGTTATAAGTGAGTAAGTGTTGTGTTATAAGTGAGTAAGTGTTGTGTTATAAGTGAGTAAGTGTTGTGTTATAAGTGAGTAAGTGTTGTGTTATAAGTGAGTAAGTGTTGTGACATAAGTGAGTAAGTGTTGTGGTTATAAGTGAGTAAGTGTTGTGTTATAAGTGAGTAAGTGTTGTGTTATAAGTGAGTAAGTGTTGTGTTATAAGTGAGTAAGTGTTGTGTTATAAGTAAGTGTTGTGTTGATAAGTGAGTAAGTGTTGTGTTATAAGTAAGTGTTGTGTTATAAGTGAGTAAGTGTTGTGTTATAAGTAAGTGTTGTGTTATAAGTGAGTAAGTAAGTGTTGTGTTATAAGTGAGTAAGTGTTGTGGTATAAGTGAGTAAGTGTTGTATTATAAGTGAGTAAGTGTTGTGTTATAAGTGAGTAAGTGTTGTGTTATAAGTGAGTAAGTGTTGTGGTATAAGTGAGTAAGTGTTGTGTTATAAGTGAGTAAGTGTTGTGTTATAAGTGAGTAAGTGTTGTGTTATAAGTGAGTAAGTGTTGTGTTATAAGTAAGTGTTGTGTTATAAGTGAGTAAGAAGTGTTGTGTTATAAGTGAGTAAGTGTTGTGTATAAGTGAGTAAGTGTTGTATAAGTGAAAGGTTTATAAGTGAGTAAGTGTTGTGTTATAAGTGAGTAAGGTGTTGTTATAAGTGAGTAAGTGTTGTGGTTATAAGTGAGTAAGTGTTGTGTTATAAGTGAGTAAGTGTTGTGTTTAAGTGAGTAAGTGTTGTGGTATAAGTGTAATTGTATAAGTAGTAAGTGTTGTGTTATAAGTGAGTAAGTGTTGTGTATAAGTGAGTAAGTGTTGTGTTATAAGTGAGTAAGTGTTGTGTTATAAGTGAGTAAGTGTTGTGGTATAAGTGAGTAAGTGTTGTGTTATAAGTGAGTAAGTGTTGTGTTATAAGTGAGTAAGTGTTGTGGTATAAGTGAGTAAGTGTTGTGTATAAGTGAGTAAGTGTTGTGTAAAGTGAGTAGTTTTATAAGTGAGTAAGTGTTGTGTATAAGTGAGTAAGTGTTGTGGTATAAGTGAGTAAGTGTTGTGTTATAAGTGAGTAAGTGTTGTGTTATAAGTGAGTAATGTTGTTTAAGTGGTAAGTGTTGTGTTATAAGTGAGTAAGTGTTGTGTTATAAGTGAGTAAGTGTTGTGGTATAAGTGAGTAAGTGTTGTGTTATAAGTGAGTAAGTGTTGTGTTATAAGTGAGTAAGTGTTGTGTTATAAGTGAGTAAGTGTTGTGTTATAAGTGAGTAAGTGTTGTGTTATAAGTGAGTAAGTGTTGTGTTATAAGTGAGTAAGTGTTGTGTTATAATAGTAAGTTGTTGTGTGTTATATAGTGAGTAAGTGTTGTGTTATAAGTGAGTAAGTGTTGTGTTATAAGTGAGTAAGTGTTTGTGTTATAATAGTAAGTGTTGTGTTATAAGTGAGTAAGTGTTGTGTTATAAGTGAGTAAGTGTTGTGTGGTATAAGTGAGTAAGTGTTGTGTTATAAGTGAGTAAGTGTTGTGTTATAAGTGAGTAAGTGTTGTGTGGTGATATAAGTGAGTAAGTGTTGTGTTATAAGTGAGTAAGTGTTGTGTGGTGATATAAGTGAGTAAGTGTTGTGTTATAAGTGAGTAAGTGTTGTGTGATAAGTGAGTAAGTGTTGTGTTAAAATGAGTAAGTGTTGTGTTATAAGTGAGTAAGTGTTGTGTTATAAGTGAGTAAGTGTTGTGTTATAAGTGAGTAAGTGTTGTGTTATAAGTGAGTAAGTGTTGTGTTATAAGTGAGTAAGTGTTGTGTTATAAGTGAGTAAGTGTTGTGTGGTGGTATAAGTGGTGTGCCTCATCGGTGGTGCGGTGCATGAGTGTGTTCTGAGTGCCTGGGCTGAGTGTGTGGCGTTGTGGTGTTACAATGACCCTGGAGCCACATGTGGGGTGTGTTGAGGCCCTGGCAATGCATCGATCTTCACCCCGGTGGTGTAGGGTGTGCGTGGAGGCAGACGGTGGTGATGACGGAGGCGTGATGGTCGTGGCGGCTGGACGGGAGGAGGTGGTGGTGGGTTACTGCCCCCCATGAGGATGTTAGGCGTCATCAAAAAGAACATAAAAACATAAGAAAATAAGGAAGCTACAAGAGGCCGTGAGACCTACACGAGATAGTTCCTGTTACTTAACACTACCTACATCCACCTTTCATCCCCATCCATGAATAGTATGTTGTTGGCAGAAAGCCTGAGTAGCGGTGCTCAAAGCCTTGCTGCTGTGGCCTCGGCAGCTCCTCAGTGCGGCCACAGGCTGCCTCGCGCCCTGCCCATCAGCGAGACATATTCATCGATAATGAATAGAATGGGCATCCCCGTCACTGTCATCACCGCTACCGCAGCCATCATCATTATAACCACCATCATCATCACCACCATCACCACAGCCATCATCTTATAGCCTCCATCATCATCACAACAAAGTAATGATAATGATGATAATATTGATAGTGTTCATAATAATAACAACAATGATAATAATGATAATGATAGTGATGATAATAACAAGAATGATAATGATAATAATGACAATGATGATGATAACAGTGCTAATAAAGATTACGAAGTATAAGTAGTAATAATGATCGTAATATATACTCGCACTATTTATCTCACTATGAAGAGAAGTCAACTGTTTAGCCAGTGGTCAGATTTGTGAATGAGGGAATCACGGAGCGTAAATAAGAGAGAGAGAGAGAGAGAGAGAGAGAGAGAGAGAGAGAGAGAGAGAGAGAGAGAGAAGAGAAGAGAGAGAGAGAGAGAGAGAGAGGGGGGGGGGGGGCGCTAGGTCATTTGGCGTTGATATGGTAGCTTCATGATCATACAAAAAACGATGATGATAATATGCATGACCAAGAAGGGCGAGGCTATAGGGGCTCAGAAGTCTTCCCACGCCAGGATCCAAATGTTCAATACCTCTTAAAAAACAATGTATCAACAGAAACAAGAAAATAATGGAAATAGGAATGAGAAGTAGTAGATAGAAATAGGTAGTAAACAACACCAAAATAAGTCAAATATGCAAGTCAAAAAGATAAGAAAATGACACTAACGAAAGAGTTGGGTTCCTTTTATCTAGATCAATTGACTTTTCATAGATGATTTAATAGATAGATGGTCAGTTGATCTTGCCTTTTATGTTCAGTGGGAAATAGAAGCTTCAAGACAGAGCAGCGTGCATGTATAGGTACTATCTTCCTCTCCATCCTCACTCCTTTTAAACACAAGATGTAACACGTAATGCATTCTCAAATATCTATCTACCTGAAGCTAAAAAATATGTTGTTTTAAAGTCATGTATTTTTTTCACCGTCGTAAATCACCGTCCCCATCAGCCAGTACTCGTGGGCGTGTGATGCTGCAGCACACACGGACAGCTGGACGGAGCCTCACTTGTTACAACGCCTCTGGAAAAGTTAATGATAATCTCTAACAGTCGTTTTCTGGCCCCTTGAATATCCAGCTGCAGACAAGTTTTATAAGTTTATTAAAGAAAAATGGGGGGGGGGGAGATTACAGAGAAGGGGATGTACAAGAATAAAAGAACAGACGCCTTCAGGATGAGAGGGGCGTGTGTAGGTGTGTGGGAGTGAGGTGTGTATGAGTGAGGTGTGTGTAGGTAGGTGTGTGGGAGTGAGTGGTAGTGAGTGGTGTGTGGGTGTGAGTGGTGTGTAGGATTGAGTGGTGTGTGGGAGTGAGTGGTAGTGAGTGGTGTGTGGGTGTGAGTGGTGTGTAGGATTGAGTGGTTGTTGTGGGTCGTAGTTAGTGAGTGGTTGTGTGGGTGTGAGTGGTGCAGGATTGAGTGGTGTGTGGAGTGAGTGGTAGTGAGTGGTGTGTTAGTGTGAGTGGTGTGTAGGATTGAGTGGTGTGTGGGTGTGAGTGGTAGTGAGTGGTGTGTGGGTGTGAGTGGTGTGTAGGATTGAGTGGTAGTGAGTGGTGTGTGGGTGTTAGTGAGTGGTGTGTGGGTGTGAGTGGTGTGTAAGATTGAGTGGTGTGTGGGAGTGAGTGGTAGTGAGTGGTGTGTGGGTGTGAGTGGTGTGTAGATTGAGTGGTGTGTGGGAGTGAGTGTAGTGAGTGGTGTGTGGGTGTGAGTGGGTAGTGAGTGGTGTGTGGGTGTGAGTGGTGTGTAAGATTGAGTGGTGTGTGGGTGTGAGTGGTGTGTAGGATTGAGTGGTGTGTGGGAGTGAGTGGTAGTGAGTGGTGTGTGGGTGTGAGTGGTGTGTAGGATGAGTGGTGTGTAAGATTGAGTGGTGTGTAGGATTGAGTGGTGTGTAGGATTGAGTGGTGTGTGGGTGTGAGTGGTGTGTAGGATGAGTGGTGTGTAGGATTGAGTGGTGTGTAGGATTGAGTGGTAGTGAGTGGTGTGTGGGTGTGAGTGGTGTGTAGGATTGAGTGGTGTGTAGGATTGAGTGGTGTGTAGGATGAGTGGTAGTGAGTGGTGTGGGGTGTGAGTGGTGTGTAGGATTGAGTGGTAGAGAGTGGTGTGTGGGTGTGAGTGGTGTGTAGGATTGAGTGGTAGTAAGTGGTGTGTGGTGTGAGTGGTGTGTAGGATTGAGTGGTGTGTAGGATTGAGTGGTGTGTGGGTGTGAGTGGTGTGTAGGATTGAGTGGTGTGTAGGATTGATGGTGTGTGTGGGTGTGAGTGGTGTGTAGGATTGAGTGGTGTGTAGGATTGAGTGGTGTGTAGGATTGAGTGGTGTGTGGGTGTGAGTGGTGGTGGATGAGTGGTGTGTAGGATTGAGTGGTGTGTAGGATTGAGTGGTGTGTAGGATTGAGTGGTGTGTAGGATTGAGTGGTGTGTAGGATTGAGTGGTAGTGAGTGGTGTGTGGGTGTGAGTGGTGTGTAGAATTGAGTGGTGTGTGGGTGTGAGTGGTGTGTGTAGGATTGAGTGGTGTGTAGGATTGAGTGGTGTGTGGGTGTGAGTGGTGTGTAGGATTGAGTGGTGTGTAGGATTGAGTGGTGTGTAGGATTGAGTGGTGTGTGGGTGTGAGTGGTGTGTAGGATTGAGTGGTGTGTAGGATTGAGTGGTGTGTGGGTGTGAGTGGTGTGTAGGATTGAATGGTGTGTAGGATTGAGTGGTGTGTAGGATTGAGTGGTGTGTGGGTGTGAGTGGTGTGTAGGATTGAGTGGTGTGTGGGTGTGAGTGGTGTGTAGGATTGAGTGGTGTGTGGGTGTGAGTGGTGTGTAGGATTGAGTGGTGTGTGGGTGTGAGTGGTGTGTAGGATTGAGTGGTGTGTAGGATTGAGTGGTGTGTAGGATTGAGTGGTGTGTAGGATTGAGTGGTGTGTAGGATTGAGTGGTGTGTAGGATTGAGTGGTGTGTAGGATTGAGTGGTGTGTAGGATTGAGTGGTGTGTGGGTGTGAGTGGTGTGTGGATTGAGTGGTGTGTAGGATTGAGTGGTGTGTGGATTGAGTGGTGTGTAGGATTGAGTGGTGTGTGGGTGTGAGTGGTGTGTAGGATTGAGTGGGTGTGTAGGATTGAGTGGTGTGTAGGATTGAGTGGTGTGTGTGGTGTGAGGTGGTGTTGTAGGATTGAGTGGTGTGTGGGTGTGAGTGGTGTGTAGGATTGAGTGGTGTGTGGGTGTGAGTGGTGTGTAGGATTGAGTGGTGTGTGGGTGTGAGTGGTGGTAGGATTGAGTGGTGTGTAGGATTGAGTGGTGTGTGGGTGTGAGTGGGTGTAGGATTGAGTGGTGTGTAGGATTGAGTGGTGTGTAGGATTGAGTGGTGTGTGGATGTGAGTGGTAGTGAGTGGTGTGTGGGTGTGAGTGGTAGTGAGTGGTGTGTGGGTGTGAGTGGGTGTGTAGGATTGAGTGGTGTGTAGGATTGAGTGGTGTGTGGGAGTGAGTGGTGTGTAGGATTGAGTGGTGTGTGGGTGTGAGTGGTAGTGATGGTGTGTGGGGTGGAGTGGTGTGTAGGAGTGAGTGGTGTGTAGGATTGAGTGGTGTGTAGGATTGAGTGGTGTGTAGGATTGAGGGGTGTGTGGGTGTGAGTGGTGTGTGGGTGTGAGTGGGTGTGTAGGATTGAGTGTGGTGTGTGGGTGTGAGTGGTAGTGAGTGGTGTGTGGGTGTGAGTGGTGTGTAGGAGTGAGTGGTGTGTAGGATTGAGTGGTGTGTAGGATTGAGTGGGTGTGTGGGTGTGAGTGGTTTTGTGGGTGTGAGTGGTAGTGAGTGGTGTGTGGGTGTGAGTGGTGTGTAGGATTGAGTGGTGTGTAGGAGTGAGTGGTGTGTAGGAAGTGAGTGGTGTGTAGGAGTGAGTGGTGTGTAGGGAGTGAGTGGTGTGTAGGATTGAGTGGTGTGTGAGGATTGAGTGGGTGTGTAGGATTGAGTGGTAGTGAGTGGTGTGTGGGTGTGAGTGGTGTGTGGGAGTGAGTGGTGTGAGTGGTGTGTGGGTGTGAGTGGTGTTGTAGGATGAGTGGTGTGTGGGGTTGTGAGTGGTAGTGAGTGGTGTGTGGGTGTGAGTGGTGTGTAGGATTGAGTGGTGTGTGGGTGTGAGTGGTAGTGAGTGGTGTGGTGTGGGTGTGAGTGGTGTGTAGGATTGAGTGGTGTGTGGGTGTGAGTGGGTGTGTAGATTGAGTGGTGTGTAGGATTGAGTGGTGTGTAGGATTGAGTGGTGTGTGGGGTGCGAGTGGTGTGTAGGATTGAGTGGTGTGTAGGATTGAGTGGTGTGTAGGATTGAGTGGTGTGTGGGTGTGAGTGGTGTGTAGGATTGAGTGGTGTGTAGGATTGAGTGGTGTGTAGGATTGAGTGGTGTGTGGGTGTGAGTGGTAGTGGGTGATGTGTAGGATTGAGTGGTGTGTAGGTGTGAGTGGTAGTGAGTGGTGTGTAGGATTGAGTGGTGTGTAGGATTGAGTGGTGTGTGGGTGTGAGTGTAGTGAGTGGTGTGTGGGAGTGAGTGGTGTGTAGGTGTGAGTGGTAGTGAGTGGTGTGTAGGATTGAGTGGTGTGTAGGTGTGAGTGGTAGTGAGTGGTGTGTAGGATGAGTGGTGTGTAGGATTGAGTGGTGTGTGGGTGTGAGTGGTAGTGAGTGGTGTGTGGGAGTGAGTGGTGTGTAGGATTGAGTGGTAGTGAGTGGTGTGTGGGTGTGAGTGGTGTGTAGGATTGAGTGGTAGTGAGGTGGTTGTGTGGGTGTGAGTGGTAGTGAGTGGTGTGTGGGTGTGAGTGGTGTGTAGGATTGAGTGGTGTGTGGGAGTGAGTGGTAGTGAGTGGTGTGTGGGTGTGAGTGGTGTGTAGGATTGAGTGGTGTGTGGGTGTGAGTGGTAGTGAGTGGTGTGTGGGTGTGAGTGGTGTGTGGGTGTGAGTGGTGTGTGGGTGTGAGTGGTGTGTAGGATTGAGTGGTGTGTGGGAGTGAGTGGTAGTGAGTGGTGTGTGGGTGTGAGTGGTGTGCAGGATTGAGTGGTGTGTGGGAGTGAGTGGTAGTGAGTGGTGTGTGTGGGTGTGAGTGGTGTGTGGTGTGAGTGGTGTGTAGGATTGAGTGGTGTGTGGGTGTGAGTGGTAGTGAGTGGTGTGTGGGAGTGAGTGGTAGTGAGTGGTGTGTGGGAGTGAGTGGTAGTGAGTGGTGTGTGGGTGTGAGTGGTAGTGAGTGGTGTGTGGGAGTGAGTGGTAGTGAGTGGTGTGTGGGAGTGAGTGGTAGTGAGTGGTGTGTGGGAGTGAGTGGTAGTGAGTGGTGTGTGGGTGTGAGTGGTAGTGAGTGGTGTGTGGGTGTGAGTGGTGTGTGGGTGTGAGTGGTGTGTGGGTGTGAGTGGTGTGTGGGTGTGAGTGGTGTGTGGCGTATTGCACCAGCACCTTCCATTCTGTGAGCTTAGGAAAACGTATAATGATGATGATGATTATGATGACGATATTAGTACTAATATCTTTTCTATTAAGACTACTACTAATTACTGTTATCAGAACTATTATTGTATAACAGTACCAGGTCGGATTCGAACCCCTGCACAGGGCGTCGTAGCCACCTCACCACACGGAGGTTAAGAGGTAATGGTAATAACAGGTAGGGGGGCCTGCCATTACCTTCTAACCTCCGTGTGGTGAGGTGGTCACGACGCGCTGTCCAGGGAGGGGTTCGAATCCGACCTTGTAGGGGAGAGCGGGGTAGGTTGCATCCAGGGTAGGTTGCATCATTGCCTCTAACTCGCATGTTATCACACGTACATCGTCTTACTACTACTACTACTACTACTACTACTACTACTACTACTACTACTATAAACTACTACTACTACAACTACAACAATAATAATAATAAAAAAAGTTAATGCGAGTTAGAGGCAATGATGCAACCTACCCTCGATGCAACCTGCCCCGCTCTCACCTACTGTTAATTTTTTTTTCTTAATTGAGAACTATTATTGTTATTACTACCTCTACATTTACTAGTGCTATCGTTGCTACTACTACTACTACTACTACTACTACTACTACTACTACTACTACTACTACTACTACTACTACTACTGCTTGTACTACTACTATTATTATTATTTTTACTACTATACTACTACTACTGCTGCTGCTGCTGCTACTACTACTACTACGACATCGATTGTTTACTGGTGCTACTACTATTACTATTATATTATAGTATATGTAGTAGTTGTTGTAGTAGCAGCAGCACTGTCACTTATAGTTGAAGTAGTAGTAGTCTTAGTGGTAGTAGTAGTAGTAGTAGTAGTAGTAGTAATAGTAGTAGTAGTAGGAGCAGCAGTGGTAGTAGTAGTAGTCTTAGTAGTAGTAGTAGTAGTAGTAGTCTTAGAAGTAGTAGTAGTAGTAGTAGTAGTAGTAGTAGTAGTCTTAGAAGTAGTAGTAGTATAGTAGTAGTAAAGGTAGTAGTAGTAGTAATATTAATAGTAGTAGTAGTAGTAGTCTTAGAAATAGTAGTAGTAGAAGTATACTAGTAGTAGTAGTAGTAGTAGTATAGTATTAGTAAAGGTAGTAGTAGTAGTAATATTAATATTAATAGTAGTAGTAGCAATAGAAGTAGTGTTGGTAATACAAAACACAGCATCTACATTCGTGCTGCAGCATCCGTACATCACCAATAGCTTGACCTTGCTGTCATGGGAAGTACGTGGTGCCTCCTGTGCACACACACACACACACACACACACACACACACACACACACACACACACACGCACACACACACACACATCTCAGCAGACTTTTCCACGAAAGGTTAATGATGGATTTAATATTTGTGTGTATTCTTATGGCAATAAAATATTTGAACTTGAACTTGAACTTGAACACACACACACACACACACTAGATAAATACAGATACGGAGACAGGACCACACGAGTATAGCTCAGACCCTACATTACAGCTAGTTAAATACAGCTAGGTAAATACAGCTAGGTAAATACAGCTAGGTAAATACAACTAGGTAAATACAACTAGGTAAATACAACTAGGTAAATACAGCTAGGTAAATACAGCTAGGTAAATACAGCTAGGTAAATACAACTAGGTAAATACAACTAGGTAAATACAACTAGGTAAATACAACTAGGTAAATACAGCTAGGTAAATACAGCTAGGTAAATACAA
Organism: Chionoecetes opilio; assembly: GCA_016584305.1. NCBI lineage: Eukaryota > Metazoa > Arthropoda > Malacostraca > Decapoda > Majidae > Chionoecetes > Chionoecetes opilio. Next base: position 371,037 of record JACEEZ010014817.1, read on the forward strand.
CTAGGTAAATACAACTAGGTAAATACAACTAGGTAAATACAACTAGGTAAATACAACTAGGTAAATACAGCTAGGTAAATACAGCTAGGTAAATACAGCTAGGTAAATACAACTAGGTAAATACAACTAGGTAAATACAACTAGGTAAATACAACTAGGTAAATACAGCTAGGTAAATACAGCTAGGTAAATGCAGCTAGGTAAATACAACTAGGTAAATACAACTAGGTAAATACAGCTAGGTAAATACAGCTAGGTAAATATAACTAGGTAAATACAACTAGGTAAATACAGCTAGGTAAATACAGCTAGGTAAATACAGCTAGGTAAATACAGCTAGGTAAATACAACTAGGTAAATACAACTAGGTAAATACAGCTAGGTAAATACAGCTAGGTAAATACAGCTAGGTAAATACAGCTAGGTAAATACAGCTAGGTAAATACAGCTAGGTAAATACAGCTAGGTAAATACAGCTAGGTAAATACAGCTAGGTAAATACAGCTAGGTAAATACAGCTGGGTAAATACAGCTGGGTAAATACAGCTAGGTAAATACAGCTAGGTAAATACAGCTAGGTAAATACAGCTAGGTAAATACAGCTAGGTAAATACAACTAGGTAAATAAGCACACACAATCGCTTTGCTTTATAGACTCAATTTTTCTTTACAGGATTCGTGGGCGGACTCTGGGTGAGCAGGCATTCTCCCTCCTCTCCAGCCGCGCCCCTCACGCCACCCTCCCTGCATTCCCTGGCTCCTTACTTCATAAAGGACTGGCCAAGGGCATAACAAAAAGAGGCAACAAAAACCCTGCACCGTCGCGCCCTCAAGCAGGTCAGCCCTCCGCCAGTGCTTGCGATCGGACGCTTCTGGTATTCTACAGCGCGCGGCTGATTTACAAGTCAACTACGTGAAGGCCGTGTCAGACTACCAACTCCCTCAGCCCCTCCCACCCCTGCACCAGCCTGCCGTCCGCCTGCCCTGACACCCCCCTGACACTCCCCCGCTACCCACACCACGCCCCTGGGTACACCGGTTGAACTTTGCGATGTGTCTCATACTGTGGTAAGAACGTGGCACTAACAAAGCAAGGCTAGTCGCGTTCTCACAGTCCTGAAAGCCACGTCGCCTACAGGTCCCACCACGACTATCTCGGCCTCCCCTGCCCTCCGCCACCCTCCCCGCCGCCCTCCTCGCCTCCCGTTGTGTGTGCTGCAACCGCAAGTGTCAGGTGCTAAGAACATAAGAAAATAAGGAAGCTACAAGAGTCCGCGAGACCTACACGTGATAGTTCGTGTAAAGGCAGCGATGGAACACTCTTCACACAGACCACTGAAAGAACAACAACAGTATTAATTGTAACATACGAACATACGATACTCTTACGGCGGCGTCTTGTTGCCTCCGGGGCCACGTACGTAATTAGCATCGTTACCAGCTGACTCAGACGCGCGGAGAGGTACGACATGATCCAGTGACAGTCTCCCTTCCCACGATAGAGCCTTTCCCCCCTGCACATGTACCGAGATTGACTCCCGGTCGATAACTGTGATCACGGTAAAAAGTCATCACTCGTCTCGCCAGCCAGGAAGTTAAGGTAGAGGTTAACTTATGAATTAGTAGTGAAAGTCAGCGTTCATTCAACCCCTCTAACCACACACTAAACCTCAACGACTCCTCCTGTGTTCCCCCATAACCTCCTTCGTCCCTCCACCCCTCTCTCAAGACCCATTAACCCCCATCAACACCCACAATCCTCTTCCCTTCCTTAATCATCTCAGTGACATGAGTAACCAATAAACTTGTCCGGCTGTTTTTTGTGGTTAGTCAGTTGTTGATGTCATCGTGATCAACGTGAACTGACAGGAGTAAGATCGTGTTTGCTAGGTGGGGGTTGATGCTTTCCTGACGCCACATCCTATGTGCCCTCCCCAGCCCCGCCCCGCCGTGCCCTGCCCCGCCCACCGCCCACAAACACACCAGTAAAGACACACCCACACCTGCCCTAGCGTAAAAACAATACTTTAAAGTGGTGTCTATTCTTTATCTTCTCATTAAATTTCTTCTTCATTATTAGTATTAGCTTTATCAAGTAACCTGTCTATAGAGTAACAAGCAGCTCTCGTTATCGTTCACACCGTCACCTATTCTTTGCTTCATCCCCCTCAACACACACATGATCCTCTACTCGTGTCTGCTCCTCAAGTGACGCCCAGCAGAGACTTTCAACCTCGTCACAGTTTCCTTCTAATCTGTTAATTGCGAAGCCTCTTTTTTTTGGCCTCTTTACCGCGCCTCACGCCAGCCTCACAGGGCGTCGAGTTTTAGTTTGTGTCACTGCTCACTGCTCACTCCTGTCACTACCTCTGTACCGCTACCGACGGTACGTAACACACACGTACACTCACTCACACACAACACACGACAGCGCAGAACAACCGGTGTACACATTTGTCACCTTCAGAATTTCAGACTAAGGGAATAATTTAAACTGTGTGTGTGTTATCAATTTGTGAGATCTCTGATACGAGGGCGGCACCTTCACCGGGCAGCCTCTGAGATACGCTGGGAGGGCCGTGGCAGGTGGTGGGTGAAGGGCGTCGCCGTCAAGCAGTGTTGGGGCAGCGGGTGATCCTGGTCGTGTTCTGGGCAGCTGCTACAGGGACATTGTTTGACACGGTGCGCCGGACCACACTGATCCCGCGCATGGCAGGAGTTGTCTGCGCATGTTGAAGACTGCGCCTATTCCCCCCTCCCCCCACACGCGACCTCCAACGCACCCACTATACTCACGGGATTGCAAGACCTGAATCAGCGGGAGCATCGCCTCAGCAGTGGTCAGGCGGGCGGTGGCTGCAGCAGTAACTATCCTGGGGCCTCCAGACTATTGACGGCAGCAGCAGTAGTAGCAACAACAGCAGCAGCAGGAGGAATAACAGCAGCAGCGTTCACAGCAGTACCCTCGCGACGCCATGAAGACAACAGTAGTCGCAAAAAGAACTCTAGCGTCTCGTTTTCCTTCCCCCTCCCGCGACCTATGACTGACCTCACCTGGATGTCAGCACACACGAGCTGACACGACCCTCGGGACGCCTGACTCTGTGCCAAATTGAGCTTACTGTAATATGATAAAGAGATACACGAAGCTGAAGACTCTGGAACCCGCGTGTGTGAGTTGCTACAGATCGTTCTTCCATCCCGGCGTGAGGTCCATGGCAGCGTGACGCAAAGACTTGGCGCCGCGGACAAGGTTAACACTCATTGACGTGGACAGTTTATTCCGTCGATGCGAAAGGTGCCAAGACGGTTTTCGTTGATGACTTGAGACCAGTATTACAAAGTGCCAAAAAAAGAAACTCCTGATCGAATCTAGGTCTTCTGTATGCATTAGAATTTGTGTGCGTGTATGTGTGATAAAGATAGAAGTGCTACGGGGTAATACAGGCATTTAGACTACTATTAAGTCACTAGTAGTATAGTAAAGGTGTTCTTGGACAAGTTACTGACCCTGAATGCTGCACTGATAGTCGCATGCACAAACCCTGAGACGCACTAGTGACAGACAAACTCTTGCTAATTTTAATGAAGAGGCATCTCACTCTATCAGTATTGTCAGTCTTCCTGAGTCTCGCCACATCACAGCACCACATCTCGAAGACCCACATGACCTGACCTCTCAACGCTGGGGAAACATTCAACTTGTCTTCCACGTAACATTCGCTAGACTCCTTACTCAAATACATGTGACGCAGCCTCTCTGAAACTCCTCCCTCAGTTTTCTAGGCCGAGGAGCCACAAGAGGATAGCAACAACAGAAAAGTCTGCTTAAACGTGAAGCCTTCCAAAGGGACAGCTGTGGGCGCCCCGTGACCAGTGTTTAGGAGGGCCGGATCATAATAAACAAGATCCCAGACGTCACTCAAACGCTAAGACTGATAAAGCCATTGATAAGATTGTGTGG